>JAWNBB010011742.1:0-10230 GCA_036325645.1 Balantidium ctenopharyngodoni
AATCCCCAATCCCCAATCCCCATTTGAATTTTTCTCCATTTCAGATATTTAATATTATAATAAAAATGAAAAATCTTCAATCTCTGCTTATCTTAACAATATTTGCCTTACACCTTCATTCCACGCTCTCTTACCCAATATTTCCAACAGTCCTCACAGTCTCTATTCCCTTAATTGATAAATCAATTTCTAAATTCTCATCATCTCAAGCGCGAACAGAAAACACCTTTGTGCGCTGGCTTCAAGCAAGTGGTGCTGATCTTCTAGTTGTTCACACATGGACACAGCAATCGGTTATAGATGAGCTTCTCACAAATAAAGTAAATGCGGTTATTTTCCAAGGAAATCCTGACATCATCGACGCTGAATCACCCTACTATAAAACAGCCAAATACATTTACGAAAAAGTCATTCAGCTCCATAACGAATCAAAGGGTGAGAAACAAATACCAATCCTCGCTATAGGAGATGACTTCAAGCTGATAGCCTCAATAATATCCAACAATGATCAAACTCTTGTTTACTCCCCTATCGTAATGAACGATTTAAATTCTTTGAGTTTCTTCGACATAAATAAATTGAAGGTTACAAGTATTATTTTCAAAGAACTACAAGAAAAAGACTTTGAAAATTTAGCTAGGAAAAAACTATGAACAAATTACTTTAATACCGCGATAACAAAAGACACTTTCCGTAAGAATTTTTACTTAAAGAACTATTTTAATGTCTTAACCACTTCAAAAAACGAAGAAGGAGTTGAGTATGTTTCTACAATTGAAGGAAAAGAATATCCTGTGATAGGGTTAATGTATCATCCCGAAGCTGTTGTTTTTGAGCAGAATAGTCAAATAAAAGTAGCGGATAATGGAGATGCAGTGAAAGCGTCGAGATTTATCGGAAATTCTTTTGTGTTTCATGCGAGAAGGAATAATAACAATGTTATGACTATTGAAGAAAAACAGAATTATGATTATATTGATCCATACGGCGAATTCCCACAGGTCATTAATGGTAAATATCAATACATATTTAAAAATGATAAATAAAAGGAAAAGAAAATTAAATTCGTAGATTCAATATTTATATTTATTTCTATCTGGAATTAAAACTTTGACATCAATTATTTATCTAATCTCCATATTTTTACCTTCTTCTTTGTCTCTTTTCATTTTCTTTGAGGAGTTTTTTTTTCATCTACGCATCATCTTTATATTGATAAAAATATACTCTTTAAATTAGATGATCTCTTTAGTTAAATTAATGGCATTGTTTGTGTAGGGTTCAGGCTAATTTTTCTTCAATAGATTTATGATTAAATTAAATTATAATTTTGAGTATAAAACTTTTTAAGAACCGTAAATAATAATAACAACAATAAATTGTCGTAATAATCTGATAGAATTTTAAGAGGAATATCAATTGCAATACATTTATTTTTTATGTTTATCAATCTAATCAAAATGTGCATAAGACCTATTTCTAGAACCTTTTTTTACCAAAGCAAGAATCACATCAATTAAAACAAACATTTCATCAATTTCTGGAGTTTGACATTCATATTTCTCGAACAAATGAGTCTTTTCAACTTCTTTAATGAGATTACTTACCTTCAACTGGGGCAAAACATAATCCATTTGTTCCTCTAACAAATGAAAACGTAAATACTTAATTTGTTTTAACAAGCTCATCCAATATGTACTGACCCCTGTTACTCTAGGTAGTTTCACGGAAATAAACAAATAAGCAACGCCTTCGCTTCGATATTTGAAATTTGAACTCCAAACCATCATTTCTATCACCCATAATCAATTTAAATAGGTGAAGCTAAATTGCATGTTTATTATAAAAATCTTTTTAATCCTCAAAACTGCTTAATTCCATTGAAATTATTGAGTTTTCCCATTTAATTAAATAATTGTAAATAACTCTTTAATTCAAATATTAGTTTATATTTTTCAAAATACTTTTTAAAGTGTTCTGATTCGACGTCACTGTATTTAATATTTCTCCCGTTGACAATGTATTATTAATTTCTTCATTTGGAATCTTTAATTTCGGTATTACGGCATTGCCTTTATTTTTTTTCGGATTTATATTTTTCAAGTTAAATCCTACAGTTATTTCCCTATTATCTAAGCTCTCATAAGTCTTGCAAATCTCAGGATCTTTCTTTCACCCTTTCAGGACCTTATTTTTGTTAATGACCAACAACTCGTTTTGTTTCCGTTTTCTTTTCAATTTATCGTTTTCCACCTTTTCCGTTTTTTTCATCTTTTCCATTGCAATCGGATTAACTTTCTCCATTAATTCTAATTGCTCCAGATATCACATTCCTTCGGTTTTATATTTCACACCTAATTGTTTTCTTTTATTTCCTTTTTCAGGAACGATCTTTTTGTCGTATCCTTTTAAATATTTATTCTCTTTTTCAGTGAATTTATTGATAGTATTTCAGTATTTAATACTTCCTATAATTTCCGGATTATTTTCATTTTCTTCTTTTAAGAACTCAAGTTCACTCATTGCTTTATGAGAATTAAAGCTCTCTAGTAAATGATTTGGTTTGTAAATATCATTCGTTATTTTATTTATGTTTTTATTCCTTCCCTCAATAGTTCGTCCTTTTATC
Organism: Balantidium ctenopharyngodoni; assembly: GCA_036325645.1. Lineage (NCBI taxonomy): Eukaryota > Ciliophora > Litostomatea > Vestibuliferida > Balantidiidae > Balantidium > Balantidium ctenopharyngodoni. Next base: position 2,630 of record JAWNBB010011742.1, read on the forward strand.
CCTGCGCTTTTTATCACCCTGTTAACAGCCTTATATCAATTCTTAGTTTCCTCGTTTGAATCAATTAATTTCCGCCCGTTTATGACAGTATTATCCTTATTTTCAAGTAAAAATCGTTTAAATTTCGTTAACGCTTTATAAAATGAACTCTTTTTAAAGGTTAATTTTTGTAATGGTGTTTTACCTTCATTTGCTTTAAGAGTAGTATCAACTCACTTTAATATTTGGACACTATCTGCTTGGAATAGCTTACTATTTGATAATGGAGTCATATAATAATCGAGTTTAATAAAATTATCTTTCAAATTGAAGTTTGTTTCTGTTTTAGAATTAGAGAAATGCTTGCGGAGATAGTCAATTACTGCTAGCTTATACTGAGTCCTCATTTCAGTCTTCTCCACGTTACTAAATATACCTGATAAAGGACGAGGATATTTTGAGGAGTGTTCAAATTTGTTGCAAATCGGTAAGTAGTTACATTCGACAGGAGATGAGGACATGCTTATTCCTCGTTGCTTTGCGCTCGCCCTTCCACTTATTGACGATGAAAACTGTGTTAATGGTTCACCATATCAATTACACTCATAAGAAATATTTTCACTTGTTTGTAAGTAGAGCTTTCCGGTGTCATTGTCGAATCAGATTTCTCTTATTATCATTAATTTTTTTAATTTTTTTTGATTTAATGCATAATTTTTTCGAGTTTTAAAAATATCTAACTTATGTTAATGTTAAAGTTAATAAGTATTCATAAACTTATTCTAGATTATCTCAACCCAACACCCAACACCCAACACTGGGGATTGGGGATTATACCCAACCCTTCATATTCACCATCTCCATCGCTTTTACTCCCCACATTTTCATGTTTTATTAATAATCGATAATTTAATAGAAATAAAAATGAATCAAATCGACTACACAAATAACCGATGACACAACCCTCAACAATCAAACATATCTTTGCCTTTAATAACCCCCCAGTTCAACCCCGATTTAGAAGCCGAGAAAAAACGCCAAATCCAAAACGCATTTGGTTTCATCAACAACCGTTTAACCCGATCCGTTTCCTCATCAAACCCTTTCAAAAACTACCCTTGATATCCCGCAGATATGAGCAGCTTTTGCAATAATTACCCATCGTCATTGTATTACTACCGCCCGATCCGCTACTTCTTCCAACGCCCGGTTCAAATGGACTACAACAACTGTTTCCCGCATCAAAAGCAGGTTTGAGATGAACTGATGGCACGAGACGATAAAATCCGGCAGACATTAGATAAGAAGAACGTCAAGTACGGTATACCAAAGAAAATGGAAGATGTATTAAAGAACGCGGAAATCGTGCACTATCCGACCGCGACCGTGGTCTCAGCGGCCGATCTGAAAAAGAAACAAGAAGAGTACAATAAAATCATGGAGAAGATCGAAAAACTTGGCCCTGACGGTCAGAAGAGGATCAAGCTCCGCAACAGAGAATGAGTTGACAAGATGAGGAAAATCGTTTACTTCAACGACTTCCTGCTCGATGCCAAGTCCTACACTAAAAGCGCCATCAACCTCCGCCAGAACAAGTTCATTCATATCCAGGCAACGAAGGCGAATATCACTGAAGTCAAGGGATTCATGATAAGAATATTAAAAAATATGGAAGGCTTCTGCGCGAGGTACCTGGGCGATCGAATAACGTTGGATACGAATAATAAAGAATTGAAAGAGACTTCGATTTTCTATATCAAATCCTTCGTGCATCAGTGATTCAACGACCTTTCCTCGGCGTTTTGCAACAAAGACGATATCCCGGAAACGATTAAAATGCTCTTTAAAGCGTACATTAAAGAGAAAAGCGTTTGACCCCCGTTTTACTGAACTACCTTCGAGTTCAACCGTTTGGAGTTCGATGTGAATCTGCGCCTGAATCAAATGAACAACGACCGCCAGGCCCTGATCATCGGGTTCCTCCTGTTTTATCGTATTTGAATCATCGATGTGTTTAAGCACTACTGAGACTCCTTCCCGAAGGTGCGAGAGTGAGAAACCCGATCCAGGAAATATGAGAACAGAATATCCGGCAAAACGCGCAGGCGAAACGACGGCAGAAGCAGCAAGAACAAAGCAATTTGAACCCGCAAATAACGAATCAAGTTCACCCTGATCTACAGAAAAATATCCCGCAAGGTCGAAGACGGGTTCAAGTCGGCGGTGTCGCCCCGAGTAATTGAACTGGACTCAAAGGAACAGAGCAATCGAAGAACGAAGTAAATGCGAATATGATCGACGGGCTGACCAACCAAGACGCCGATGCGAAGATATTGTTTTATAAAAAACGAAAGGCCAACATCAGGAAAAACCTCGAATACAATTTCAATTTCCTTCTCCAGGTGCTGCACCATATTTTCAGTACGTCGTTCATTTATAACCCCCCGGTCTACAAAGACCATTTTAAAAATAAATTTTTATACGGAAAACTTGTGTTTTCCGTGGATGACAATGAAAATCGGATATGAACACCCGCGACAAATGCCGATGATATCGAGATAATATCCGGGATTTTCAAGCCAACGTTAGAATGTGACGCTTTTTGAAAGGATAACTCGCGGTGGATTCATATGTATCAATTGAACACGGTTCAATTTTGTAAGGAATTTGCGAAGATTATCATGGAGGATGAGACTAAAAACGGGCCGAGTTGATATAATCAACAGCAGCAAAACAAGTAGGAAGATGAGCGTTGTATTATCAAGTATAAAGTAAGAGAAGTAATTAAGGATTAAATATTGAATAGTTGTGATATATGTTGAAAATGATTAATTATGTATTAAAACAAGGGTTTATTATCAGGGATGACAGGATGTCGTTTTGAATTCACCGGGGAAGGTGGGTTTTAAAGGGAAATTTGAGTGTTTGAGTGTTTTGATATCGATTATAATTGAATAAGGAGATTGTTGTTGTTAAGATTAATATTCCGGGTGGTACCCGGTGAGAGATGGGTACAACGATGATTTTATGTTTGATGATTTCTGGGTTGTTCGCTTTATGGTGGTGGATTCTGATTATTCTCATTGAGTGTTTTTATTCTTCATTAGAGATAACTAATTAATTAATGTTTTGGTTTCTTGGGTGGATAAAATCGGGATTATAAATATAAAACAACGTAATGAAAATGGAGGATCAAACCAACGACCTAAAGTATGTTACTGAGAATAAATCGTCTAATCCCGATTAATAACCACATGTAAAACTTCAAGTCTCAAATATAAAAAATATGTGACATTGGAGATGAAATGACATGAAATGAAGGGATAATTAAATGTTTTCCCACTTGAAGATCTGAGACTTAGGAAGTAGAAAAGGGCTAAAAGTGTAAGATATCACAATAATATCTAAATAACAAAGTCGACATTTATTCGTTGTTCTCATCCATTGTTATTTATTTTCACGTTTAATCACACTGATCTCCCATAAACCCAATGTAAACATGATTAGTACGGACCCCTTTCATGAGCAATGTATTTGAACGATATCTTGATGTTGTTTTTTTATCAATTCCTCAAAAATAATTCTCTTCGTGTTCAATGTAACCTCGGGGTATGAATAGTAAATCTAAATGCGATTCTGAGGTATCCCAAGCTTCAAACGCCTTCATTTTCATGTGATTTAATATTCACCCTCGTTGAAAGAATTTCTTCATTTTGAATTACGATTCATTTCACTCTCTCAATCACGAAATTGAATATCAATGCAATCAAGTGTTCAATTATAAACGCATCGATTTTATTCTTTATAACATGATTAAACAAGGGAGAGTCATACTAAAACAGATCTAAATATCGATGCCATGTTACAGTGATGTTTGTTTCATCGACTTTATTTATTTATTTATTTCGTATTCATTAACCGGGGATATCCATAAATACAAAGCTTGTCAAATGTTCTTTTCGTATTGGAAATATCATTGTCGATTGGTATTATTCGATATTGTTCCCGTGAAGTGATGAGTCAAACTTCTCGGTTTAAATAACGAATTTATTGAGAGGTTTCAATTGTTGTTAAGTAGCAACAGTTGCCAGTTCTCCATTGGCAGAGTGTTCCGATTCGGGAGTGATTAATCCTTTTCATTTTATTTAGTCACTGGGATTTCCCGTGCGTTCGTATTTTTTTTTTTTCGTTTCTCGTGTTTATAATCCTGCGCCTGGGAGTTTATTATCATTTTTAATAACATCGGATACGATTACACTACGCTTTCGTTGTTGGTTTTATTTTTATTTCACCGCAACGCATTACATTATCAATGTACGATACGTCGGTTTTGTAAACAGTGCAACAGTGTCAAGTTAATCAGAGAAAGAAACCAAAACATAAACCTTGATTTACAGCACATTCAGGAGATGATAAATAAAACGAAAGCGATGTTTTCAAATAGTGAAATATGTTGCATTGCATGTGAAGGAGTTGATGTAAACGTGAGCGCAGTTCAATGAATAAATCGAACCCAAAGAAAAGTCTTAAAACAACCGAGAAATCAAATCCGAGAAAAGTAAAAACATATTTAAACACAAGAACATCAAACACCGGAAACGATATTAACACGTAGTACAACGCGCTGAAACGGAGAGTTCATTCGAGCAAAGTTAAAGAGGCGTTTAATCGATTAATGTTAACACGTTGAATGGAAATACGAATATTCATTTAACGATTATGAAGATAACACGTAAATGCGAATTTTTATATGAGAACGCCCAAGTTGTCAATAAAACAACCAACGAGATTTTAATTGTAATATCAATGATAATACCGTTTAATCATTGAACACACTTTCAAACCCCGCTTAACTGGGGACGTTGAATACGCGTCCACGTGTCTTCGTTGCTCTATACAAACCACTTTGAACGATAATAACAATAACAATAACAATAACAATAACAATAAAACTCCTTTTCAATAGCCCTAACTTAAAAGGTTATTCCTATTAAATATTATTTTTATTTAAAATGAATATTATCTTGGATGTTGTCCTGATAGTATCCCTAATAAAAATATTCTTCTCCTCATCCCTCCCGAACTCAACTCCAGAAGAGGAAAAGCCCGAACACCCCGACACGTCCAACCAATCAATCGATTTCTCTTCGAACAAAAGCACTTTCTCAAACTCCAAAAAGAATTTTAAGCAAATTCTCTTGGGCTACTACTCGAATTACCCTCAGCTCTCGCTGAGATTCCACGAAATGGAGATATGATTCAAGAAGGGGTGAATCACCGAAACAAACGCGAGATGAATGTGGGAATATTTACTGAATATCAAAACCGAGAGAAACACCGAACTGATGGACTATAACAAAAGCGATCTGAAACCCATCCTCACCCCGGACGACAAAGGAAACAAAGTCCAAAAATATTTATCGATCCTTTTCAACACCGACGAATTCAATTGCCAGTCGCTGAACACTTACATGGGATGCTTTTGATTTTACCTCGTCGTGCGCTTTCTCCTGAAGTACCCGAAAGTGAATTTAATCCTGTGCTTGATGTTGATGATTATCAACATATGAAACAGTTTTTACTTTTACAATAAAAAATACTACTGCACAAGCAGTGTATGCCTCTGTTGCGGGTGATCCAACATTTATTTCGTGTATTGAAACATTGCGATTTTGGCGGAGGAGCGTGAAATGGATTGTTCGATGTTTTACGTAAAACACTTCAAAACGCAAACACATTTTTATTTAAAAATCGGAATTTCGTTTTTTTTGCTTTTTACGCTTGTTTACTTGGCTTCGGTGAGCCTCCGGTTTCATCTCAACTACATCGTTTCGTTCTTCATCCTCGAGAAAATCAAGGAAATGATTATAAATTACTTCCGACTGACTTGTAATTCAAGCACTCAGCCATGATATTGCTTCATTTCAATCGTGTTCGGGAGTGTTCTTTTCGCGTACACCACCTTCTACTACTACCTGAACCTCCCGTTTTCATACGAATGAAATTCGTTTTTATTCGTGAACTACTCCATCGCGTTGTATTACGCGTTGTCGTTGAATAAATATATCTACATTCATAAATACAAACTCATCGATTTCTACATTGAATGTGAGAAAATCAACGATGAGATCATCCGGAAAAGCTGATACAACGAGTTCCAAAACCATGTGAACATCGAAAAGTATTTCCGGACGTTGAACCTGGGTGATGTTTGGGGAATTGATGTGTTTTTAATTCTCACTCTCTGCTGCTTTTTGTCGGCGGGTGTGCTATTGACGTCATATGTTTTCTTTTACCTTGCGTGAATAATTCTCTTCGTCATCTGTAACAACTGCCTCATCTTCTACCGGATTAAAATATCGAGAATACTTAGTAATGTATTATACCTCATGTTCATAGTGTCACTCTCGAATTTATCCTGCTTTCCCTATCACTACATCAACGAAGTCATCGCCTTTTCGGATAAAAAATGACTCGACGCGATATCTCAGCTCATCAAGTGACTGATTTACATTTCGCTCGGGTGCATTGTCCATCTCAACGAGGAGTTCATTGATTGATTTAATTTCTACAATTATTCAACGTGCCACACCGTGAAAAGAGAACTCCTCTCCTGACAAAAACTTCAGTTCATGGACGTCGTGAAGGAGGTGTACACGTGGAGAACGGTGCTCCAGGAAATTTTATTTTTTAACCTCAACGAGGCGATGAACAACGTGCATTTGGTATTCAACGAAATCGACGAAACATCGAGTAATATTAATGAATTATACATTGAAACGTTCCTTGAACAAGCGGCGAGCAGTGCGAATCTCCCGTGATTGCTCACCGATTTTTTCACGTGTTATATCACGTTGTTCTATTTAAACAGTATCTTTTCATCGGCGTCGAACACGCTGATCGCCTTCGTTCATTGATTTCATAAATTGGGGTTGTTCGGTAAAATCGCGTTTTGATATTTCGAATATTCGAAATCCGACCTTCAGAACTACGTGTACATCCTTATCAACATTGTGTTTTTAGAAAGGTTTTCGAACTGCCCTGATCACACGCTCTTCGAGGTGACGATAATAAATTGGTTGAAAATATGGTACTACATTTTGTACTTGTTTATCATGAACAACTCCAATTTTATGAACGCTTTCTTCGTGCTTTACTTCTGGATTTACTACAACTCGCACTTGGAAGCGTTGTTTGGGCTTCCGATCGTGTTATCGACGATTTGAGGGAAGATCACGACGTATTTCCTGAACTGAAAAAAATGAAACTCGATGGTGTATTTGTTCTACTCGTTGCTGCTTCTGGTCTTGTTTTCCTTTTTGAATTTCGAGACTTGAAGGTGGTTCAACTTCAAAGTCAGATACTGAATTGTTAAATTTACCGGGGTTGATGTTTGATATTTGGTGGAGAAGTTTATGTTTATTAAAAAGGAGAGGAATGAATACTTCGAGATAGCGGTTGTTAATAGGATTAATATTTTTATTAATTCGATAAAGTTATTTGAGTAATAAGGACTAGAAAAAGATGGGATAAAATGATATTTTGTGGTGGTGTTATATTTAAGGGTTGGGTTATGGAGTGGTGGGAATGGGAATGGGATTGGGGATTGGGGATTGGGGATT
>JAWNBB010011756.1:0-13091 GCA_036325645.1 Balantidium ctenopharyngodoni
GGGGATTGGGGATTGGGGATTGGGCCAATCCCAATCAATCCCCAATCTAATCCCAATCCCAATCCCCAATCCATACCAATAAACCACTAACCCCCTTCAATGAACCACCATCACCACTTAATCATAATTAATATCTCATCATATTATCATAACATAATAACCAATAATTTAAGCAAACTATTTTTTCATTATTTACATTAAACAATTAACTTATGATAAACTATACTATCAAATAAATAAAATAGCTTTATTAAATATTTGATTTGCATCTTACTCAATATTAACCATTTTAAAAAGTACATAAATGTAAACAACTTGTTTCATTGTTTATTAAGTCATCAACTTAGATTATACTACCTTAATGTGTCATGGTAATTTTCAGGAAATTCTACATTGGTCACAAAAAAATTCTGTTTCATTTTAGGCGTTCTTTTTACTCCTTTTCATATGCAAATGGATAGATTTGAAATGAGCAGTCATCGCGGACTTACAAGGGAAAGATTGCTCACAATTATCGTAAGTGCAATTGTAAGGTCACACTTTCGTGTGGCACTTCCTTTCGTGGTAGATTCTTCCATTGCGGTGGGAAAAGGACATTTCACAGTATCGGCATTTATAAGGCTTTATCTTATTGTGGATGTTTTGGATGTGAAGGTGTAAATTTTCTTTGCTATTGTAGGACTTGTCACAGTTATCTTGGTTGCATTTGAATTGCTTTTCTGTTTTCACGGGTTCGTCAACTGCGATGAGATTGGAGTTGCTAGGAAAGCTTTGGGTCTCCTCATGAACAAAAGGGGATAAAGAGGTTTCACTCATTCGAAAGTCTTCAGGCTCTGCTTGGAAAAATAATTTATTACGATGTTCGATTTCGAATCGCTCTTCATCTTCAGTTTCGTCTTGATTAAATAAAGATTGAAAGTATTCGAAAGAACGGTACGTATCTTTGTCAAAGGATGAAGAATGTCTGTTCGCGGAAGATATTGAGGATTCATCGGAGAAGAATAATGCCATTTTTATTTATGGATATTTATTGCTTTATCTAAACGTACAAATAATTATTATTAAAATCAAATAATTAATAATATTATATTTGTATTGTACTACCAAACAGTCAAGTGATGAGGTTAGATTTAGGTTGAATTCATACTAAGACATCACATTGATCCAAAGGGAAATCAATGGACACGTCAATGATTAAGAGAATGATGAAACGTTAACAATAACATCGTTTTTAATGTTTCACATAAATCGATATTTTCGTTGATGCACCTCATCAGTCTATTTCCAGTTTCATTGTTAATCATTGTTATTTCTTTGGTGATTTCCTAAGTTATATTAGTCTCATATACTATACATTTAATTATTCCTGCTTTAATTACCACGATTAATATTTATTATTTCCCTATTTTCATTATTAATCACTTTATTATTCCTTCCTCCACGTTCAACCATGAACACATTATTAATAATATATCATAATATCCCATCCTTATCATTGACGTCCTTTCCCTCGTCATGCAACCCTTTTTAATATATTGAATATAATCAATCCCATTCACATAAACATAAATAAAATTATTTAATTATATATACATAATATTTCTCCATGAACTCTTTCAACACGAAGTCAAACAGTGATCTCCTTTTGAATTGATTGAAAACCCATTTAGAACCTTATTTTGTCAACATCAATTTCGATATTTTACTTCACCAGCAGGGAACAGTTTTCTATATCAAAGACATCGAAATTAAAAAAGATATCTTAAAAAAGTTCGGACTTCCCTTCCAACTGAACCAAGGAATAATAAGCGAGATTAAGCTTTCTGTTGGTAATCTCTTGCAATTACACCCTATTGAATTAGAAATAACAGGTATAAAAATACAAATTCGTTCAACCTACTTAACTAAGAACTATAGGTCAGACTATATAAACATTAAAGAACAAATATGAAACCAATGGGAATGAATACATAAAAAAATATTTCGAACCGAAGAGACTTGAAGCTACTTCGAGAAAAGGTTTCTCCAGTCGATCTCCTGATGTAAAGTGCATATCAAGAACATAAATTTCGTTCTCGGAGATAACTCCTTAAACTCCAGAGACACCAAAAAAGCTCAAAAATTAGAAATAAAAATCCATGACATTTATTCCGAGTTTTGTTATGGAAAGGAAACGCGGGAGATACGCCAAGAGAAGGGTAATATCGAAAATATCGGTGATATCGTGATAGATCGTGTAATTCAAATAAGAAAAGTGATAATGAATATCTATAAACAACGCGGCGACGAGAACGAATCACTCTACACAAATGACTCGTTTTTAAAGCCGATGAATTTCGAAATTATGTTTAAAATGAATTGAAATGCCTTGAATAACCTTAAACCAGAAAAGCAGAATAAAACACCCACAAATAAAACACCTTCACTGACTAATGAACAGCACACTCAGCCTATCATAGATTGAAAAATTAATATTAATGATCCTATCATTCTTAACTTTTCAAAAGATAAAATCAAGTACATTACTACAATATCCAAAAACTTGAGCATTTCTAATAAAGTACAACGGTATTGGAAATACCGTCCTGACATTGATAAAATGCAAACTTATTCCGATGGGATCGAATTACTGAAATACGCTTTTAAAAGCATCAGAGAAGAAACACGGCAGAAAAAGAAGAAATCGATAGATACTTACTACTTCAAAAATGCTATCAATATTGAACGTTACTCCCAGTTCTACCAAACCTCGAGACTTTTATTATCCAATCAGAAGAGGCAACAGAACCTCGAAGATTGAAAAAAAATCGAAAATAACATGCCATGAGAAGATATTTTACATAGTCGTGAAAGTGTTTTTAACTACTTGGTTTGAGAAAACAATGAGAAAAATAAAGGGGAAAAGATTGAATACATATACGATAAGGAAAAGTGGTGACATTTCTCCCGGTGGACAACTCGGAAAGAGGATGAAATCATAGACAAAATCGAGAAAGATCGCATCTATTTAATGAGCCATTGTTGCGATGACGCCTGATTGAATTGAAACGTGAACATTGGTTGAGTGATTATAAATATAAACAGGAAAGTAAGAAATGAAATTAAATCCAACAATGAACTGAGAGAACAAATGGATTACTATAAGAAAATGTTTCTTCATTCGCTCGACACCGATTGAGAAAAGGCGATTAAAAGTGGGAATTGAAATTGCCATAGTAAAACAAACAGCGTCAATCTATCAACCCCAATGAATTTCAGTAGTAAACGCAGTGAAGATAATTTTCTTCCAATTGAGAAATTGAATCTGTTTACCTGGATTGAGGAAATAACGAAAAGCACAGAAACAGGGCAAGGCGCGAACTTTCTCCTGGAGGCGATGATTGAGGAGTATAATTTAATCACTAATAATGAAATGGAAATCAATAACAACTATAATTATCATAAATCATGAAGAATCGATAACCAGTATTGATACTCCTCAGACGCTGACAATGAAGAGTGACGAATACCAACACTGAGCAATAACCAAGAACAATACTTCCCAAACAATATAAAGCAACAACTTCATCCCAATGGTAAGTTATGTCCTTTTGGTTCAGATGCTTGAAATAACTCCAATACGAAAGCGACGCACGAAAAGGAACAAATTAATATCCTTTCAAAAAAGAACCTGAGTAAAGTTTTACTTTCTTTCATATTCACCAATATAAACGTCGATTGCACCCAATGAAATAATAACGCGATGGAGCTGAACACCCAAGTCCTGACCTTCAATATCATCGACCACAACTTCAACTTCATCATCGCCAATGCCGATAACTCCTCTTTTATCAATTCGATATTCAAATATCGGTTCAATAACGAAGACAGCAAAATCGAGAACTATAAATTCACCTCTGAACACGAGGTATTTGATGGAATTATTATCAATTATTTGTTCGATTCAATCAACGATACCCAGACAAGGGATACGATACTCAGCGCTAATTATCTCCGGGAAGAAAAGGAGTTTCTTTGCCAATTTAACTATTTATTCAACTTCTCTTCCGGAGGAATACTTAACGAGAAGTCCTCGTCTATTCTTGTCGACGCTTTTTCCAACCTTGTCGTTCGGTATTGATATCAAAAAGGGAAGTTGGAATCGTTTAAAAAGTGAATCACACACTGTTGTGAAAATCTCAAAAAAAGAGTGACACTTGATACGTATTTGAATGCAGATAAAATGAATTTCAAACCTTCTTTTATAATGAGAATCGCTGATAAGGCTTGATCGAAGGAAATAAACTGCAATAAATATAAAAGTCAAAGCCTAACCCAAAGCAACTTGCTCTTCGGAAACAAAGCAAGTAACATTAACTGAAGAGCGAGTAACATCAGTTTTTATTCGGTGAATTCAAATGACGATATTAATATTGCCGACTCACATGCCCAGAACAATCAAAACAAAATTCTCAACTTCAAAACATCCTTCCCAGAGATAATCGGCCTAAAACTCCAATCCGACATAATCACTTTATTTCAAATCATTTACATTAACGTCATCACAAACGTGTTCTCATCCTTAATCGCGTACTTTATCTACGAGAACAAAACCTGTGACATGCTCTACAAAAATCTCCAAGTCTACGGGGAGATCATGCGCAATAAGAGTATATCTAACAACACCACCAACACAAATTTCCTCGATTGAAAATGAAAGAAAAAAGGTTGATGGAATAACCACAAAAACTCAATCACAATTGACATCAGTCGAGAAATCATTATCAATGTATCGAACGAGACGATCGCGGAACTTGCGGTGCTGCTCCCTAAATTTATCAACCATAACGATAGCATGGAAAACAGTGAGTGCAGCGGCAATATCTACAATGACTTAAAAAAAACAAACATGGATGTGTACGATGAATTCACAGGTTGAAAAAATGAGTATTTCAGTGACTACAATTACACTTCAAATAACTCGGATAAAACTAATAACAGTAATTACAACTACTCCGATAATAGCGGAACAAGGCAGACTAACATGTTTAACAGTATTAAAAGTTCAAAAAATTTAATCAATTTCAACAGCGATGAATTGATTCCGATAAAAGACATTGAACTTCCCTACATCGAGAACCGAAGAGACTGACTCGAGAAGATCAATAGCGAGAAGTTCCAAATCAAGTGAACAATTAAAAACATAAATATTAATATCTTCGATAAACTGTTCTTCATATCTACGGATATGTGCTCAACGATCAACCTGTATCTCCTGAACATCTCACTCTCCAACTCTGTGATCACAAAGTTTCCCATTAAAGAACTTGATAATAATATCAAAATAAAAACCGTGGATAGCAAACTCAACCCGTACACGTGACTACAATTGTATCATGAAATCAAAATCAATATCAACAGCATTGTGGTACGTCTCGATCTCAAGGAAAATTTCCTGGAAACGGACCTCACGATAACCTGTATCTCCGCGTTGTGGGAACATATTTACTTCATACCTAATAATATAATTGATATATGATCCACAGAAATAACGATCAACATCGTTCCCGTAATGATCAAGGCGATAAGCTGATTTAATAACTATAAGTATTTCTTTGAATGATATAAAAACAAATTTAAAATCTCTTCCACAAGCTACTGAACATCGAAGATAAAAGGTAGAAATCAAAAGGAGAATAGCACTGATAACAAAGGCGGTAGCAATTCAATTTCGGAGATATTTACATATATCAAGCAAATCGAAAAGTGATTGTATTACGAAGAGTTCGCGTTGAATTATTATTTTATCAATCGCATATCGTATTCAATATTTTACTCAATTGGGGAATCGACTAAAAACGATAAAGGTATTGTCATCAACGTGAAAGTCGATGATAGCAGGACAAAAACGCAAGGCTCGATTTGAGAATACTTCCCGGGTAAGAAGATATTTTCAGTGCAAATACCGATAATTATTTTTAATATTAAAAAGACACTGTTTTACGAAGAAGCACAGGTGTGGATGTCAGCGATAAAAACAAAAGAAACTCAAAGCAACAAGTTCCTCACAAAGTGAAATGTTAATTTCGATAAGGAAGAAATGAATTTCAGCACGATAGAGCTCTTGTTTTGCAAGCATTTTATTTCGTCGATTAACTACTGAAGTAACTGTAAAGACGATATCGTGTTCAATTCCAAGTCGTGATTTAATAACATCAGATACAGTTATCCTACCTTGAATAAGGTTATCTCGAAAATAAGTTACTTCTACGAGTGCACGACGTTGAAAGAAGATTACAAAAAAATATTCTTCGATAAAATAAACACGAATAAAGTCGGAACTGACCTAGGCAACGCCTTATCAAACTGATGCTTACATATTAATAAGATTAGTATCATCTGTAACTGGAAGAACAACCAAGACATATATTTACTCATCCATAATTTTAGAATTTACTGCAAAATGAGCATGAATTTCAGTGATTACATGCATGAGATTCAATTAGAAAATGAAGATGAAGGAGACATTGAAAACAACAACGATAATTTCGCAAAGGAGTCTGAGAGCAACGAAGATTCACTGGGATCTGTGTTTAAAACGCCAATAAAACCCTTTGTAAACGCGAATTATAAAAAATACACTTTTCATAAAATCGATTTTGAAATTTCGAAAATCTCGATCAAATTCCTCGATAATAAAGCCTTTAGCTCTGACTCGTTAGGCTTAATATGATATATTAAGGATATACAATATAAAGAAAACAATTCAAGGGCGTACTTGAACAAGGTAACAATATCAGGTATCAAAGCGTATTTTTCAGTTCCTTCGAACTTTAAAAACTGAAGTGATTTTGGTAACGACGACCATATCAAATCCCTGAAACGTTGCAAAATATTTAACAGTGACGAAATGAAGAACATACTAAAAGAATGAACAAAACAAGAAAATAAAGTAATTGGATTTCAAATCACGAACGTATCATTAGTCCAAAACACCATTGATATCAGTTTGGAAATAAAAGATAATTGTAATATTGGATTTATTAAGCGTTCCGACGATAAAATCCACGAAAAAAACGAAATGATATTCGATGAAAAAGTTCTTTCTTTGCTTAGCTACGCACAATTAGAACACAATGCAAACTCGGAAACACCGAATGAAGATCTGTTATTAATATGGAATGAAACATGTTTGAATAGTTCTCAAGCACCTTATTTTAAAACAATTGTACCATTTAAACTCGAAATAAAAAAACTTCAGGTTAGACCGAGCACGACAAAATCATATACAATGAAGCAAGAACACCAACCAAATATGTGATTTCAACCCTCGGATAATAAGCAGGAGGATGCAGATTCTTTATTTTTAGCGCTTTATCAAATGATCGATATCTTCTCTTCCGTGTGCTCCCATAAATTAAAGTATAGTTGCAATATATTCTTTGGATGAATATACGTTGAGATACAAAGCACGATATTTAACTACCTATACTATTTAAGGAATTACATCCGAGACGGCAAAGAAATCATTGAAAAGGCTTTGAGAGATGAGAAGGAGAGTATGATATGCAGTAATCTATCCCAGCTCATCAGTAAAAATAATAATAATATTGACTTGATTAATAAAACAGGTATGTTGGGTGGATTACTTAAGACACTGGAGAAGATCTCCGATAAGACAGGAGATAAAAAAAAGGTTGATTTCTCCGAAACATGAAACCCTGAGAAAAGGAAAGCTCTGTTCAATATAAAAAATAGGTATGTTACAGTTGGAACTTTGCAGCAAGCAGAGAGGAAGATACAATTAAAGAAATCGTTTAATTTAGTCACACCAATGTCCATGTCAAAGATCCGATTCGGAACTGATAATTTTAATTTTTGAAAAATAAATATCCCTTTAATAAGTGTGGTGTTCAAGCAGCTTGAGAATGAAAAATGAAAGACTTTTTCCACATTTATAGTGATTAATACCAATGGTGAATTAACATTTTTAAAGAAGAAACTCGAAGAAATACCATGAACGGTTAAAATAAAGGATGTTAAATGGATAGCGAATTGCAAATGCAAAGACTGACTCAATATCCAAACCACCGATGAAAGCAAACCTAACATTGTGATTGACTTTTACGTTTATCAGGAAATATCCTCGACATCCCCGATAGTTAAAGTAGATATTGATAGTTTCAAATTAATTTTCATATTCAAATGTGTGAAAGAATGAATCTTGTTCTTCGAATTGAATTCGCGGTGTTGAGACGAGAACACGCCGGATGAAATAGCACAAGAGTGATGAAATCGTAATAAAATGGATTTGTATTTAGCAGATGTCAATATCACGAATTCCTCTATCATTATGCCTGAAGATTCCCGGTCCGCGAATTATATTTGCATCAATATCGCAAGTGCAATGATTAAAATAAATAAGGTAGATGAAGTACCCAAAGTTCTGTTCGCACCGTTGAAAGGGCAAGATCCAGCGCCACGAATAATCGACGTGAAAACGATTTTCGGTGCGAATTCAACACAAATTCAAAACAATGAATACATTCCTCATACGAAGGGGAAGATAGTGGGTGAGAATATCGAGTGTTTTATTTGCGTAAATAAGAAAAAAGATTTCTTAGCGAATGGTGAAATTATTAATATTAGTTTCCTCATGCCTGCTCAAGATCACGATCTAACGAAAATCAGAAAAATACAGTACAGTCAAGCACATAACAACGCGAATGTGGTAACATACAAACCAAATGTGGATGTTGATTTACACGGCGAAGTCAAAACAAACCTCGGGAACATGCAGGCGATTAAATGATTCATGGATAATAATTGAGATGAGGATAGTGAAATCGTGTTCCTTCGGGAACGAAATGCGAATTATAATAATATTGAACTTCATTGCACTCTCCCTGGGATCAATATCAAGATGTATAACTTTAAGGCATTTAAAGATCATTTCAGCGAAAGTGATGTTACGAGGATAACAAAAGAGTTGCCTGGAAACAAGGAAGACATTATCTTTAGCAACGGATTTTTGAATTTGAATCGAAATCAGAATAGTAACGAAATGGTACCTTGAAGACCGCGGTTGAAGAAAAAGACGAGGTTTTCCAAAGGAAGTTTTGAGTTTATTAAAGAAAAAAATGAGGATGTATCAAAATCAAGCGATGAAAGCGAAGATGACACTGAAGTGAAAGTCGAAAAAAAATTCGATTTGCATTGATCGTTTAGTATAGATGATTAAGATGTTTCGAGGTCATAGTTTTAATGATATCTAATAGGTATTTTACATAGCTTTAAGTATATTTTATTATTATTATTATTATTATATGAGAGGCTAGTTTCAATTAAAATGATGCTCATTGTATTTAAATGGAGTAAATGAAGTATTAATTAGTGTTATTAAGGATATTAAGATAAATGGATGTTTTTGAGATTGGTTAAACAATATTTGATAATGTTCAATTAATAATCTGAATAATTAATAATTATTATTATTATTTTTAAAAGTTATTTCTCAAGAGCTGCTTTATCTAAGAGTGGGAAGAGTAGGCGGTTTAAAGATGTGTTAAATTCGATTATACTAAATAGAAATGAATACTTGAAGGAGAGTTACCGTAATAATTCGTTTCACTTATATTTGTGTCTTGTCCGTGAGGGAAATGGCGTTTAGATTGTTATCATTTAATATCAGGGAGAAGAGATGTTATTAATCAATCGACTTGAATAATTTGTTGAACAATGATATCATTATTCAACTTGTTGTTGGGTAATGATTCTATTTTCGAACAGTCACAATACATTTTCATGTTTACTTTACTTTGTTTCCAAAGGGAATTCGACTTCTCATAACTGTATTTAATTAATAATATCTTAATTGTCAATGCTTTCTCTCCTCTCTTCAATAGACTATTTATTTATCTTTGGTATTCCATTTGAGATTCTAAATACGATTCACCACTGGAGTTTATGCAAGGAAAAAGGATAATCTAATCAGAAAACTATTAAACATATTATTGCAATTAAATACAAACATAAATTAATTTGATTTTATTCATATCGTATTATATTTCTTGAATTAAAATATCAATTCCTTTACTGAGCTAAGATCAATGAGATAATCAGTCCATAAAGTCCGAGCGCTTCTGCAAAGATAAGAATAAGCATCATACCAACGAAAATACGATCCTGTTGTCCAAGAGCTCTGACACCGGCATCTCCACCAATTCCAATTGCAATACCAGCTGCTAATGAGCTTAACCCGCAGCATAATCCAGATGCAAAATGCGCAAACCCAAGCTTATAAGTGTAATTGGAGCCTATTTTCTGTATTAAAATAACAGCGACAATTAAACCGTAGATACCCAGTATACCAGCCATAATGACAGGAATCACACTTCTTATGATTAAATCTGGTTTAAGCACTCCCATTGAACAAATGCCTACTCCGCTTTTCGCTGTTCCATAAGCAGCACCAAGATTTGCGAAAACAAGGGCAACCGCAACACCCATGTAGCCAAAGAAAGCAGCTCCATCAGCATCGGTCATCGTGGCAATCATTGATCCTAACATTTATTTATAATGAATTATAATTATGAATTATTTAATGTTAATCAATCTATTATTATTAACGTGTTTATCCTTTAAAACATATTTAAATAAATGGAAGATGAAAGTAAAAGGTATCTGATACAAAAGAACTCGAAGGAAATTGTAATGAAATCCAAGAAAGATTAGATCAAAACGTTAATGAAAATGAGGTGAAACAAGTTATTCCTGTTGATGAAAACCAGGTTAAACAAGGAGAAAACGCGAATGAAACGGAAAAAATCAAAATGAAAATGTTAATCGAATGGATATAGTTCAAGAGGATTCGAATGAAAACGAAGGAAGAGCAAATGAAAACGCTGATGAACCTGGGTGAAGACAAGATGAAAATATTAATGACAAAGAGCAAAATGGAAATGAGATAATTTTAGATGAACAAGTGAATGAGGTCGAAGTTGTTCAAATTGAAAATGCCGATGAAAATGAAGCAAAACAAGATCAAAATATTAATAATATTCATCTGATTCAAAATGCAAATGATGATATACACGAAGAGACGAATAAAGAAAGTACGGAGAACATAGAGAATATGTTAAATATAAAAAGAGATAGAGATGAAAACGCGTCACAAGATATCAAATGTGAAATAAACACGCCAAGGAAAAAGAGAGTCATTTCCTTTAATGATATTAAAGAAATTAAACAGGTGAATGAAGAATTAAAAGATAATAATACCTTAGATAACGATAAGAAAGAGGAGGAAAATGATAATACTAAAAACATTAATTGCAATCCAAATGCAGATGATGGGATTGTTGAAACAAAAGAAAATGCCATGGATAATAATCCAAAGGATTTACCTGAAAAGACGTGCGAGAAGGCAGAAATCAAAGAATGAACAGACAATAATAATCCCGCTGAAAATAGGGAAAACAATATAAAAGAATCTAAAGAAGATGCGAGTAAAACCGAAATACAAGGTCAATCAAATGACCAGCCGTGAGGAGATTCAATAAATAAAGAAGGAGATAAAGTAAATAACAACAATAATAATAAATGTGATGATAAAACAATTATATCAGATCATGAAAATAAAAACGAAGTCAGCAATGAACCTTGAATAGAAAAGGAAAATAATGCAAAAGTATCTGACAACATCGACAACAACAGTGGATCAATAAGGAATGAAAGCGATAATATTAAACAAGACAATGAAAACAAAGAAATAGTAAACATGAAATTATCACAAAACAATCCTCAAGAAATTAACGCAACAATGCCTCTTCCATCAGAAACAGACCCTACAAAAGATATCGAAATGCAAAACCCAGAACAAAATACCACTCTACAACCGATCATTCAATCCATCAACCCTGAAGTCCCTTCTGAACCAAAAGAAACTTCGTGATCAACCACCACTCAACTGAGAACAAACAGCTGCATCAATCACATCCCCTCCTCCAATACCAAATTCCCAACAAGAACAACCACCCGAATCAAACACTCAAGTATCAATCCTCCCAACCAACACATCTCAGGAGGTAAATCAATCACAAACACGAAAGAAAATACCCTTTGATGAAGTGAAAAAGGAAATCAACGACTTCGCGGAAATGATAAGCACGATTGAGAAAGACCTAGAAAAGAAATATTCGATATCTTGAGAAGAGTTCCCTTACGAGAGAGAATTTCCTGATATGATGAAATATAAATTGATAGAAATCTTTTACGAAAGCAAAGAGATAATCGACTTATTAAAAGAAATAGATTAAATTATATTTTTAAATATTTTATGGGGCAATGACTGCCATTTAAGTCTAATACAATAAACACTGAAGAAGAAAGAGAAAGTGCTTTCCGATTATTATAATAAATTTAATATTGAAAGAAGGAAAATTCGGTACTTGTGATTAAGGAAGAAAATAACTTGACTTGCGTTGGATACTTGTGTGATTGATTATGAGAAAGAAGGTTTGTCATCTTTGGAAATTGAAAGGATAAGGAAAAGACGCATACTTTTTAAATTATTTTACAGAGTTTAATGATAATTGGTCAAGCTGAAGCGATGTCAATCTGGTAATCAGGAGATTGATTATAAAATTTAAAAATAAAAAGCATGTGTGCTTGATTTTAAGAATTGAAGAGTTGGATATGAATAAAGAAATGAGGGAATCTAACAAGTATAGAAGATTTATTGTATGAAATGTTAAATAGTAGGATTGGTTGGAATCGGGATTTGTTTAAATTTCAAAAATTATTTTAATCATTATTCGGTTTTTAAGGATATGTTCGAAAATGTTCCATCAATCAAAATGTATAAATCAAGAGAACGAAAGAAGGGAGACTATCCATTGGTTTCTTCTGCGATATAATGAAAAATAAAAATTATGGTCGTCACCAATTACACCATTTACGATTAGGATAGAGAAAGAAATATTCAAAGTTAATGCTAAAAGGAGAAGGCTATCAAATAGAAACAAAAGAAAATATGAGAAAAAATATAATTTTTATAGTGGGTAATTAAATAATGTTTATGTTTATGTATTGGGGATTGGGGATTGGGGATT
>JAWNBB010011767.1:0-10048 GCA_036325645.1 Balantidium ctenopharyngodoni
AATCCCCAATCCCCAATCCCCAATCCCAATACTTATTAAAAGTATAATTACAATACCAATAACAATTTATATTATTTAATTTTCAGCTATAAAAGTACCAGTTATATTTACAATTACTTTATAAATTAGTTTTAATTCATTATTACTTCAATGTCCAACCTATAAAGAAAGGGTTATCTATTTTGACATTATATTATTTTTAAATATTATCCTTAACCTTATAGTATTTCTGAATATTTAAGCTTATAAAATCTTATTTTCATAATTAACATTTAAATGAACGTGAATCAAAGCAAGCAACAAACAAATTCGGAGGGTAACAACGTGATTTACATCATGAAGAACAACGAATCATTCTTTAAAACGGATACTAACCTTAACAGTAATTTTGTAACCTCCGCTCAGAAGAATAACCCTAAGGACAAAGAAATGAAAGAAGTTTGTATCATTCCAAAAACAGGAAGGGTTTTCAATATTATGGACATCTACGAAGATAATGAAAATTCGGCAAGCTACCCGAACTCTCCTTTTGGAGACTCTGAGATCGATAAGTCCTGAAGCGGTTTAATATTCTTCAAAAATGAAATTGAACCCATGAATCTTCCGGAAAGAATGTTAATAAATTACCCTAACGCAAAAGGCTGAATCGAAAATTCCCATTGACAAGAGGAAATAAAAGCGGAAGCCATTTGGTTGATTGGAAACGGATTTGTGACCCATGAAAACACCGAGGTACTTGAAACAACATTGATTAATATATTATTTTGATACAAAAATGAACATTTTGATATTCCTTACATTGTCGAAAAATATAAGCACGTTTATGAAACAGTGTGAACAGAGGACGAAGTGTATTCCATTTTAGTAAAAGACGACTCGGAATTTTGATTGTTTTGTAAATACAGAGAGGAGGTGAAGACGAAATTTAATCTCATTGCTCAATATTTCCCGAACGAAGTAATAAGGGATGATTACTGAAATAAATATATTAACTCACCTACATGAAGTCTTATTGATTTAAAGCACGCACAAGCTTGAATCACGATAATGATAGAAGCAAATAAAACTGATTTTTCAAATAAGGAATTACAGAACTATCTGGTCTGATTACCAAACAAAATTGATACTATCATTTCATTTGTTAACGAATTAAAAGTCCAAGGGTTTATTCATTCCTATTCACTTTCAGTATTCGATGTAATTTTCAATTTACTTGAAGCAACCGAGGAAACAAGACTCAAACCGTTTGTTCCAGACGAGTCCCCAACTCTGCTGATAGTTCAATATCTAGTTCAACAAAAAAAGGTCAATATGGAAGTGGAACTATTTGGCCTTGCAACAGGGTATTACTCAATTTTCTGAAGTTCCCATCCATATATTAGAAAAGTATGCTTCGAAATATTTGATAAAACATGTACTTTATCGACGACGCCAACACCAACCGGAAACACAGTGCTCAACGTATATCATCCTTGTTACAGATATAAACGAATTAAAGATATTAAAAAATCGGAACTTGAGTCAACTGATATTTTCTTGGGTATTGAGAAATGTGTTAGTCTGAATTTAATTGAACTTAGTATTAATATCGGAGAGAGTGATGATTGAACGGCCTTCAAAGAAAATTAGAGAATGCTTGCAACGGTGGAGATAATTGGGAAGGTGAAGGTGTAAGTAAATTCGCTAAAATGTATAAAAAATTACGGGATGAAGCAGTTCGCGTTTGCCTTTTCGAAAAAGTACAACGTGATTATATTAGTTATGTTAAGGAATATTGACACAATCAAAGTGAAATGTTTGTGATGAGGGAAAGTGCAAATAAATATAAAGCTATTATAAGTAACAGCGACTACACCTTTAATCAACCGAAAGAATATATGAAGAGTTCTAGTATTTTAACCTTTATTTACGATTCAAACAAGAATGCATTATATCATGTGTTAATCAACGACAAAACCGGAGAGATTATTTCTCAGAATAAATATAATGTTTTATTTAATAATGTCTTAACAATGGATTTAAATGGTAAAGCTGATAATTTGGAAGAAAATCGCAGAATTAAGGCCTTATGAAGTAAGGATAATCCAAATAAAATTATTATTGGTGTTGATGGAGTTTACACTAAGGTGAAGTCACTGATTGAAGCACATAACACAAATAACATAGACATTGTCGTTACAGATACCCTAATTCCAACCATATACGCTAATTCATTAAACTGATCCGAAGATAACTACTTTTACAAAATCGCGTGATCAATGGGATTACTTTATATTTCCCCAGTAAATGAAGTACTGAAATTAAAGAAGCTAAAGAATGTTTTCGCAATTGTTGGATTACATCCTTTTTTACAAGACGTGATTAACTTTAACTATTTATTTCATCTCTGTGAAATTGAAGAGGTGAAACTGATAAACTCCCTTGGTTTAGATATCCATACACTAGTGAATAATCAACTTGCGAATCGCCTGTTACCTTATATTAACGGTTTAGGTTATGTTAAGGCAAAAGCGTTACTCAAAAAGATCCTAAAAAATAAAATAATCACTGCTCAAGAGCTTATGCAATGTATTCAGCAAAGTAAAGTTTATGAAAATGTTTCGACTTTTGTTTGAAATAGTAACACCTTTCGCAAAGACTTTAAATTTAACAAGAAAAGTAACAAAGAATTATTTACTTTCATCACCAGGAAAACACCGATAAAGCTAGGTATGATTAAACGAATCAAAATAAAGAGCCGAAATATAGAACAAGATTGATATAAGTGCGAAATCGAAAACTCGTGCCTAGAAGCAATATGAAAAAATGAAGATATAGAAGACCTTTCCACAATAACTACCGCATGTGTTGAAGGTATATATATTTTCGCCAAAATAAAATCCTTCACAATCAACGAGGATTCCGATCTCAACTATACAATATTAATGTCTACAAAAAACAAAACAATTTTGGATTACAAATGATTTCTCAACTCCGATATTGAAAATAATAAATACAAAAATTTTGAATTTAAAGAGGACGAAGACTGCTTTGGAATAAATATTTTACCGGATAACCCACAAAAAACGAATAAACTAAGATACAAAACTCGGAAAGAATCATACCAACACTTCCAAAATATCTCATATCACTCAGTATGTCAATTTTTATATATTCAACAAAACATGATCTTTAACACACGCCCTTGCTTTAAGGGTGATCAATACCTGACATTAACATACCGTGTTTCTAATAATGTGTTTTGGAATATTTATCTCACTGAAATCCCAGATGATTTAGATGAAAACAATTGCCGATTTAGTTATGAAAACAGCCAATACATGAATATCTCCGAGTTTTACGATTCATATTGAATCCATATTTGATCTTTGATTAAAGAAGTTATCCAATTAAAAAAGTTCTCTAAAATAACGAATATTCATGAATGAGATAAGGAGTGAATCAAGGAAAAAGATGCTACTCCAAAATTTAATCCTTATAAAATTGTGTTTTTGCCTCAATACACTAATGTTGCTTGATTAGCTTATTGTCCGAAAGTAGATTTCGTGTGACACGATTATATCAGGTTAACTATTGACGGGTTTATGTTCCATGAAAAAAAATTTTTCAATATAAAAGAAGTTATAAACTACATGAAAGATAATTATTTAACAAATGAATTCAATGAATGGGTGCTCTCGGAACATGATAAACCATGAGAAAATGATTATAAGTTGGAGCTATTATATAGGGAATTCGAAGGTGTTAGTCCTGATATTGCAATGAACGCTGTAGTAGTTTGCAGATATTGTAAAGAACAGGGACATGTGATTGATAATTGCCCGAAAGTGAGACAAAGAATGATTATCTCAATAAAAAACTTATAGATCTGAAGAAGATGAAATTGAAGAAAGTAGTAAAAATAATAATAATGTGGGTTGGAGACAAAATGATAATTCACCTCAAGGAAACGAAGGATGGATTAGTCATTGCGACAATAATAAGGCGGAAAGTAATGATAATGCGGATTGGGGAATTTCCATTGCGGAAAATGAAGTTTCATCGTCTGTCGCGTGGGAAAGAATACAGATAATAGAAATAATAGTGTAGTGCAAAATTCTGGTAATTATAAAGGATGGGGTACTGATTCAACTAATAATGGTTTTACCGAGCAAGGAAATACAGGAACATGGGGATTAAATAATAGTAATACAAATTTTGATAATATGAAGGAAGGAAATACAAATGTCTCGAGGATTGATGCCAATACTTCATATCATAAAAGTATTCCTTGGGGGACAATCAGGAAATTCCAATGATAACTCGAACCATTTTAATGATAATTCGAACAAAGAAGGTAGATTTGATTCATCAAATAATAATGAATTTCGTGGAAGAGGTCGAGGACGCGGAAGAGGCGGTTATCGTGGAAGAGGGGGTGAGTTTAGAGGAAGTGGACGCGGTGGATTCAGAAGAGGCGAAAATAGCAGTGACAGTGGGTGGCATAATAATAATTCGAGTTCTTGGGGAAATACCAATAATTCTAACACAACAACTGGAAATTCATTGAGTATTGCTTCAGTTCAAAGTTGGGGTGCTTCGAATGACAACTCAAATAATACTGCCCAAGTTCAAAGTTGGGGTGCTTCGAATGACAACTCAAATACTACAGCCAAAGTTTCAAGTTGGGGTACATCGAACGACAACTCAAATAATACTGCCCAAGTTCAAAGTTGGGGTGCTTCGAATGACAACTCAAATACTACAGCCAAAGTTTCAAGTTGGGGTGCATCGAATGACAATTCAAATACTACTGCCCAAGTTTCAAGTTGGGGTACATCGAATGACAATTCAAATACTACTGCCCAAGTTTCAAGTTGGGGTACATCGAATGACAATTCAAATACTACTGCCCAAGTTTCAAGTTGGGGTACATCGAATGACAATTCAAATACTACTGCTTCAAATCTCTGGGGAACATCAGACACTACATCTTCAACTAAACCATTGAGTGGTACAACAAATGATAATACAAAAAAAACAAGTGAATTGGGTAAATCTACCGAAGCTCCAGATTCCAATAATGATACCACACCTAATGCCAATTGGGGTTCTTCAAATGATAACTCAAACCATACTAAACAATCAAACTCGTGGGGAGAAATCTCAGATGCAAAAGAAAGCACAAATAATAATGGTTGGGGTTCAAATGATAATAACGTAAAAACTAATACCTCCGCATGGAATACAACAGGTGAAATGTCTGGCTCAAACTCCAATCCGACTTCAACTTCTTTTGAAAAACCTTGGGGAACTTCTCAAGAGTCCGGTGAGAAAAGTGATTGGGTTCGTGGCTCTGAAACTACTCAAAATTCTGATGCTTGGGAAGTAAACCTGAAAGAGAAAAGGATAATTCTTGGGGGTTTCAAATAATAGCCAGAACCAAAGAGAGTGGTAGTTTTTCGTTTTGGGGAAAAAGATTCTGAAAACAGAGGATTTGATAGAAGGAGCAATGAGGGGTCAACATAGCGGAAGAGGCCCTATGAAATGTTTCAATTGTCAGCAAGAAGGGCACCGCAGCCGTGACTGCACTGAACCGAGGATGCAACGTGAAAAATATAATTCTTTTAACGGTGAGCAAGAAGGCAATTCCAACTATAAATTCTCAAAACCGATGAAATGCTTTAATTGTCAGCAAGAAGGGCACTCCAGCCGTGAATGCCCTGAACCAAAGAAAGGAAGACCAAGCGACCGTCCAATGAAATGTTTTAATTGTCAGCAAGAAGGACATTCAAGCCGTGAATGCACTGAACCGAAGAAAGAAAGAAGTCCGATGAAATGTTTTAATTGTCAGCAAGAAGGACACTCCAGTCGTGAATGCCCTGAACCAAAAGAAAAGAAAGAAGTCAATGAAATGCTTTAATTGTCAGCAAGAAGGGCACTCCAGCCGTGAATGCCCTGAACCAAAGAAAGGAAGACCAAGCGACCGTACGATGAAATGTTTTAATTGTCAGCAAGAAGGACACTCCAGTCGTGAATGTACTGAACCGAAGAAAGAAAGAAGAAGTCCAATGAAATGCTTTAATTGTCAGCAAGAAGGGCACTCCAGTCGTGAATGCCCTGAACCAAGAAAGCCATCTCGAGTAAGAAATTGTTTTAATTGTAAGCAAGAAGGCCATTCCTCCTATGATTGTCCAGAACCGAAGAGATGAAATGCAAAAGTGTCAGGGTTTGGGGATAATTATGGTGGTTCTTCTTGGTCAACACCAGCAACTGATAATCGTAGTTGTAACATTGACAACACATCCTCTTGGGGAAATACCACAACCCAAAACAACAACACATCCTCTTGGGGAAATACCACAACCCAAAACAACAACACATCCTCTTGGGGAAATACCTCAACTCCAAACAACAATGCATCCTCTTGGGGAAATACCACAACCCAAAACAACAATGCATCCTCTTGGGGAAATACCACAACCCAAAACAACAACACATCCTCTTGGGGAAATACCTCAACTCCAAACAACAATGCATCCTCTTGGGGAAATACCACAACCCAAAACAACAACACATCCTCTTGGGGAAATACCTCAACTCCAAACAACAATGCATCCTCTTGGGGAAATACCTCAACTCCAAACAACAATGCATCTTCTTGGGGAACAATAATTACTACAAAAGAAGATAATTCAGTTCGTGAAGAAGGTGAATGGGTTGAGAAATCCAAAAACCCAGTAGAAAATACCTCACAACCTTCTCTTTGAGAGACACCAGCAAATGATAATAATATTAAAGCTAACCAATCCTCTGCATGGGGATCAATTGCAATTACTCCCGCAAACAATGATAAAGTTCTAACAACTGACAATAATATCAATGATACAACCAATAATCAATGAGATAATGAACAACAAGAATCCTCAGGATGGAATAGACCAAATAGCAATGACCAACCTCAATCCTCAGGATGGGGGAATACAAAAACCGATAGCGAGACTAACTCGAAATAGTTTGAAAAATGAATTTTTAATTATACTCAACTCCACATTCTCAGGTTCAAGTATATTGAGAATAATTGTTAATTTGTTTATCTCATAATAGAACAGAATATTAAAATATCTTATGAACTGCACTAATTACGAACATTGATTAATTATATAAATACTCTTATTTTCTTATTTGTTACTTAAATAATTAATATAAATAGTTCATGAAAAAGCACATACAATTAAATCATTTAATTAATTCAATTTCATGGAATTAAACTCGATATTATTCCCGTCGCCCAGTTTTAATCGTGAAAAAGCCTGAGAATTCAACAACGAAATAATTTACATTCCCAAAAACACAGAGAAAACTATTTATATCCCCTGTCTTCTCTTAATCAACGAACTGAAAGTCATTTCAGATAAATTCTTAATTTTTTTCCATGGTAATGCTGAAGATATTTTCGGTGCGAGAGAAATCGCAGATCGTCTCCGTCAGCGCTTAAACATGAACGTCTTGATAGTTGAATACCCGACATACTCGATATACAACCAAGAGACTGATACAAATCAAATCCTCAATGATAGCCTGGTTATCTTCGATTATCTAATCAACTTTATGAATGTTATCAAAGAAAACATCTTTGTTTTCGGACGTTCGATTGGTACGTCTCCCGCAATCTACTTATCAAGCAAACGTAAGCCAAGCGCAATGGTTGTCGTATCCGGTTTCACTTCCATCCGCGCAGCCGCTGAAAGTTTAGTAGGTAAATTAATGAAACTAATCGTTTCAGAAAGATTTACTTCAATTGAATATATTAAAGATGTCACTTGCCCAATTTTATTCATCCATGGACAGAAGGACACCTTGATACCTTTTGAACACTCCTTAAAATTAAAAGATGCGTGTAAAAGCCCATATAAGATATTATTGCCCGAGAAGATGACGCATAACGAGTTTGATTACGAGGATAATCTCTTAGTCCCCGTAAAAAACTTTTTTCGATAAACACACATGCAGAAAACCCGAAAATGGGAAATGAGTGATAATACCAAAGGAGTTATTTGATATTCCCTGACAGATTAAGAATAAAATTACTGGGATTACGGGAAGAGAAAAGATCAATTGCTTAGGTAAATAATACGTTAAAAAGTATAGATAAAAGTAGTATTGTATTTTATATATTTTTATTATTATAATTAAAACTAAAATGTTCAGTGACTACAGTGCACCTCAGATCTCGTTTTATAACAGACAGAACAAACAAGAAGGTAATCAAATACCTCAAGATGAAGATACGATTATGAATAAGAAAAACAGTGAAGTTGAAATGGCTGATAATGGGACAGATCCTATGATCGAAATGCAGGATGAGTCAACGCAATTAGTTGTTAAAGATTGATGAATGAGTGAAACTGCTATGCAGTATGATGAAAAGGAATTGGTTGATTTTATGAAAGGAGAGCTTTCACGTGAGTACAGGATGCACTTTGATTACGAAACGAAGAAATATTTGATAGTAAGTTCATCAGATTTAACTTCTTTACGTTTATCTTTTAGTCCTTGAAGATGAAGATTGAGCCGATGAAGCTTATACCCAGAAAACAATATTGAAATTCCCTTGTGTCTCAGCGTCAATGCAAGACTCATCGAAGCTAAAAATATCTGATTTAATATGGAATCATAGTGGTTCGGTATTATGCGTTTCGTTTTACATCGATGAACATATTGGTCCATGCTCTCATCAAAGCTATATTAGTTTCTTTAAATTCTCGTCAGTTTCTGAACAGCCTTTATCAAACGATATTGAAACGAACTCTTGTATTAAATGTTGAGACAGTCATCCTAAAATAAGTAACATATTCATTGCTGGAAGTTATTTAGGCGAGGTTCTTTATTGAAACCTCGGCAAAGAAAATAGTAAAGATATCATCGAATATGTTTCAACAATTGATTCTGCTTTTTATAAAGAATGTGTGATATCGGTAAAATTCATCAAGTATGAAGATAATATTTATTACATCGCATCGATAAGTGAGGAAGGTCGTGTTTTAATTTGGGATCCATCTGCTTATCTAAAGTACCCTGTTATCGGGTTTAATTGAAAATTCAATATTTTTAAAAACACACTCCCGATAAACCCAACATGCTTTAATAACAGTCCGTTTGAGTCTTTCGAGTTTTTACTTGGCACATATGATGGTAACATATATAAATGTGCATTTCCAAAACCAACAAGTGAAAGTGGGAGTGGGCATGACTATATTTTCCTCGAGAAAAACGGTGTGGTTTGGCGTGAGAAAGTTCGAACATTAATATGCAATATGAAGGAAAAGGAACTTTTGGAAATGAAAACCCTTTACGAACGTATCTGTCTTGATAAAGGGATTATCAATCTGGACATTGAGGAATTCTTTGCACTTCGGCCGGATGTTTCCAAAATTTACAAAAACGCGCTCAAAGCGCATTATGAAAAACATTTCAGTCCCCTGACTAGCGTGAGTTACAACAGTTATATTAGGAATTTATTTTGAACGACTTCTTATGACGGGAGTTGACGTTGATATCATAGCGATATTGTTGGATCAAAATACTTTTACTCTCAACTTTGTGAGAATAAATCGAACAACAATTACAGTTATTATACTTATGGAACTTGGAGTCCATATAAACCAAGTCTGTTTTGCTATGGAAATACTAACGGAGATGTTGGGTTTAGCCTTTGAAAATCGAGGAATGTGATGAAAAATGTGTTGACAATGAATAATAACGGAAATGATAATCCGGTGTTGAAAATCGTATTTAATAACAATGAAACTGAATTCAAAAATATTGTTACTATTGCCTATTCTGATGGAATTGTGGAGTGAGTTGAATTATCAGAGTCATTTGGTAAGATCTCGAATAATGAAATTGAAAAATTATACAGTATTACTTCGAAGCTATAGGGTTAGGATTTAGTTTTCATAATATATAAGCTTTGGAAAGTAAATGATGACCTATTTAAGGATATATTATACTATAAAACATAATTCATGGATGGGGATTGGGGATTGGGGATTGGGGATTGGGGATT
>JAWNBB010011773.1:0-10525 GCA_036325645.1 Balantidium ctenopharyngodoni
AATCCCCAATCCCCAATCCCCAATCCCCAATCCCCAATCCTCGATCCAATAAATCCCTCTTTCTATTTGTATAATAAATATAATTAATCAAACTTTATTCAAATAATTTAAGTTTTCATCACATTTAACTATTCCATCAAAGAACAGTTTTCTTCTTTCCTTTACATATTCAACAAATAAATCCGTAAACTCCTCATCACTTATTGTTTTCAATTTGGTTTATTCTCCCCACATTTCCTCCACTAACACTATCAAATATTTTTATTATCAAACCCTGAATTACTCCCTCAACTTTCTTACACCGCAAATACAAACCCGAATAACGCAATGATGTTTTCATGAAATCCTAATTAAATGTCTATTAAACACCGTGAAAAAATCTATCGCATTAATCGGAGCTTTTATTAATCCGAGTTTACTTGTATTTTAACTATAAACAGTTAAGCGTAATCATCTCAGTTTAGTATGTTAACAGCAAATACATGACACAACTAAATAATTAAGATAAAGTCGAAAATATCTGAATTATAAAATATACTTCGCCCTGGATTCTTAATATGAAGGAACGAAAAAATATTATTTAATATAAATGGGAATATGCGCCTCATCGAAGGAGAAAAATATTAAAGAACTTCCTTTATCATTTCAACAGAAATCGGCAACGGCACTCAACCAAACTGCATCAAATCGATCAGATTTGATAAATCAACCTATGAAAGGCCAAAAGTCACAATTAAACAAATCAATTCAAGACCCAACAGAATGCTCGAGTAATTATTCTTCAGCGCTTGGAAATACTTTAGGGACGCTCAAAGCCGCCAACTGTAAAGCCACGAAATCATATTCTTCAAATTGATTAAACTGCTGAGGTGGAAGCTATCATCAGGACATCCGTCAAATTTACAAATTTAAAGACGTCATCGGCGGGGGCCATTTCGGGACTGTTCGTATCGGATATAAAAAAGAAGAAGACACGAACAAGCTCTACGCGATTAAGTCAATATGCAAGCGTAATCTTTCTGAGCAGGACCTGAAGGACCTGATCAAAGAAGTGGAAATTATTTCAAATCTCAGTCACCCGAATATCATTAAACTATACGAAACATATTACGATTCTTCCTATTTCCATATCGTCATGGAGCTGTGCGAAGGGAAGGACGTTTTCGAGAAAATAATCGAAGACGGTAACATCACCGAAGAAATCGTTTCGAAAATCATCGCGAAGGTCCTCCACGCGATATCCTACTGCCATTTGAAAGGGATAACTCACCGTGATTTAAAGCCTGAGAATATCCTTTTCGTATCTAATGATATAAATAGTAATATTAAACTCATCGACTTTGGTTGAAGTCGGAAATATGATCACAATGAAAAAATGAACACTATTTGAGGAACACCGTATTACATGGCGCCTGAAGTGCTACGAGGTGAATACGATAATAAATGCGATATTTGGTCAATTGGCGCTATGACATACATTATGTGAAGCGGGGAACTCCCTTTTAATGGCAACAGTAACGAAGAAATTTTCAATAAAGTAATCAGAGCACCTTTAGTCTTCAGCCCTCACAAATGGAGTTCAATCTCACGAGAAGCAATTGACTTCATTAAAATATGCATGGAGAAGTCCCCAGAAAAGCGAAGCTCGGCAAATGACTTACTGAAACACCCATGGTTTACGAACGTACTAAAGCAAGTACATCACCATGAACGACTGCACCACGACATCTTACACAATCTTAAGAATTTCGAGGGAACGCATCAATTAAAAAATTTAATTTGAAATTATATTGTCAATACCTGAAGTCCGGAAGAATTGAAAAAATTAAAACGTGCCTTCGTTGCTATGGATCTCGATCATAGCGGATACATTGGCGTAGATGAACTTGAACAGGCGTACAAAATAGCGAATATCGAAATAAGCAAAGAAGAACTCAACGACATCCTCAGCAACGGGTGTTGAATCGGAAACGAAAACAAGTTGGACTATGCTCAGTTTTTAATTCAATGTGTAGATCAGGAGAAAACCGTGGACAAGGATAAACTTACAAAAGCGTTCAACTACTTCGATGTCAACAAGGACGGGTTTATCGATGAAAAAGATCTCAATATGATGTTCTTACGATCGGGTATTAAAATAGGTATTGAAGATATAAGATATCAGATCAAAAACATTTCTCATGACAATAAAATATGCAAAGAGCACTTCTGGAAGATGTTTGATTTTCTTTAGGATTACATACGAGACATGAATGTAATTCATAGATAATCGCGACAAGTAAGATGGAATATTAGACTATATAACACTATTATTTGTAAATATATGTAATATATATAGATATATAGATATATATACTCTTATTATCTTAGTTATTAATTATTGGACTTTTATAATATAAATCAACATAGTATTGTTTATTAAATCATGTTTTTATATTTTTATAAATAATTACTAGTACGATTAGTATCATGTGTTTATTATGGTTTGATATAACAAATGTAAATTAATAGGAAATTCAAGTGATGTTAATATACATCTTTATTCATATTTATCACAATAAACGAATGGGATTTGTACAAGTTGCGGGGTTATTATCACAATTTCATTGAATCTTTGACGGTGTATTTTATTTAACTTTATAACGCATAGTATTATTAAATCATATCATTCACTTCTCCTTTCATACTCCAATACTGCTCTACCGCATCCTCTCCTCATTCACACTAGAAAGCTCACCCTGTTCTTATTCAAACTCTTCCTTTTTGGTATAAAACATCCCCTACACAATAACAAAAAATTGCTATTTTTGTCCGATAGTTATTAATTCTTTCCCTGGAAAATAATTAAAAATGCAAGTCAAAAACTTTGGCTTAAACGATAACTCAAATGAAAACTTAAATATTCATAAGAATAAGAACATAAATTCTGTCTCGTCTTCTCAAGAAAGGCAAATCAAAAAAGAGTGCGGTTCACATGTAAAAAACAATACCGACAATATTATAATTCCTCAAAATAATAGTCATAATAATCAAAACAACCAATATAATACTGTCTTAGTATCACAGTATATGAATAACTGATCAAGTAGCCAAAACTACAACAACTTAGACGTGTCCGAGTCCAACAACGCAAAGCAAATGAATGAAAACCTATTTCATTCAGTCACAAACAAGATCAATCTCCATGATTTTTTCATAAACAACAATAATGAAAATAAGCGGAAGTATAGGCATAAGAACAACAGAATAAGTACTACGAAGTATAATATCTTTACTTTTCTCCCGAAAAGTTGCTTGATTCAATTCGCGAGGCTGCCTAATATTTATTTCCTTGCGACTGCGATCATTCAGAGTATTCCGATAATATCACCACTCACTTCGGTAACCGCGATAGTGCCATTGGTATTTGTATGAAGCGTGTCAATGATCAGGGAAATAATCGAGGACTTTGGCAGACATGCCTATGATAAAATGAATAATCAAGAAAAGGTTTTAGTGTTAAGGAATAAGGAGTTTATCGAAGCGGCAAGTGAGTCGTTAAATGTAGGTGAAATAATAGTAATCAAGGATAATTCTCAAGTGCCTTGTGACACAATTCTTTGAGATTCGAACTGAGATGAAGGGATATGTTATGTTGAAACGAGTTCTTTAGATGGGGAGAAAGCCTTGAAAGAGAGAATCGCGAATAAGCATACGCAAGGGAAATTCCAATTAACCCCACACATGAATTTTACCAAATCCATCGAGATTTCCGGTACTGGCCAATGCGACTATCCAAACCCATATTTACATAAACTAGACGGTAAGATCTATTTAACGATTGATAATTCCGAAGTTTCCTTTCCGATCGGTATAAGACAGTTATTGTTAAAAGGATCTTTAATTAAACACACTAACTGGGCGGTAGGAATCGTTTTATACACGGGATTAAACAATAAAATTATCCTCAATTCTAAACGTCCGAGAATGAAATGATCACAAATCGAGTACAGAATGTCCAAGTTTTTAATAGGAATTTTCATTTTTCAAATGATTTTATGCGGGATTTGCGCTTACTGGCATCATTCGTTTTACAACGACCAAATCGAATTTTACAATAATTTCGTATTCATAGGAAGGAAAAGCTCAATGGAAAGCTTTATAACTTTCTTTACGTATTTCCTACTCCTCAACACCTGAATCCCAATCAGCTGAATTGTGACCCTTGAAATAGTCAAAATCGCGCAAGGGTTTTTTATTTGTTGGGATGTGTTCTGATTTTCGAACTATCAAAAGAAGTATTGCAAGGCATATTCGGTGTCTTGAAATGAGGAATGAGGAAATGTGAACTATATCTTCAGCGATAAAACAGGAACTTTGACGTGTAATAAAATGGAGTTTAAATACTGTGTTATCGGGGAGACATGCTATGAATACAAACGAAAAAAAATCGACGACCCCGATAATAATTCAGAGCAAATAAAGGAAAATATCTATAATGACATGCATGGGTTCAATATCTGCGAAAAAGGGAACAACGGGAGCAACGGCGCGACACGCACAAATAACAAGTGAAAAATCATCCACGACATTGCGATTAATGGACTCTGCCATGAGTCGAATATCATCGGGCGTAACGGAATAGATAAAGACTCAAAGAACTTCAGTTCCTCAGGTGAAGGAGATATAAAAAGTATTCATCCTATCGTTAAAACACTAAATCAAAAGAGTTGAACACTAAATAAAGATAAGTTTCATAATAAATGTCAAAGCTGAGACGCGCATCACAACGGCATCACAGAGCAACACATCAACGTGACGTCCTCAAAGTTGAAAATCATACCAATATACGCGAACTACTTCCAGAATTTCTTTACCTCGGCGAAATGAAAAGATAACATGAAGAACAAGTTGAAGTCCCGCGTAATAGAAGAAGCAATAACAATAAACGAATTTTGGACCGCAATCGCCTGTGCGCACGAGTGCGTTTGTTCGGAAACCGAAAATGGTCTCGAATATTCAGGTGTTTCCCCCGACGACATTGAACTGGTGAACACGGCAAGTACACAAGGTTATTGCTTTTGAAAAACTCCAACGAATCTCCGGAAAATTCAAATCGGAAACGAAGAAAAGGAATTTAAAATTTTGAATTTTTTGAATTTCTCGAGTGAAAGAAAGAGAATGAGTATAATATTAAAGGATGAAAACAACTGCATTAAGCTTTACTGTAAAGGCGCAGACTGTGAGATCAAGAAACGCCTCGGCGAGAATTCAAAGCAATCGTATTACGATTCAATAACAAAGAGCGTTGATAAATTCTCTTCGAAAGGGTTCCGCACGTTGATGATTGCAATGAAGGAAATATCCGAAACGGAGTATAAAGAGTGGAATAACAAACTAAGAAGTAGCGAAATGAATATTTCCAAAAAGCAGCAACTCATCGACGAGTGCTTCGATGAAATGGAATCGAATTTAAACCTTCTCGGAGCGACGATGGTCGAAGATAAACTCCAAGAGAATGTTCCGGAGACTATCAAAGATTTGCGTTTAGCAGGGATAAAAATATGGGTATGAACCGGAGATAAAGTCGATACCGCCGAGAACATCGCATTGAGTTGTAATTTAATATCGAAGGAACACCAAAACTTCAAGATATGCTCTATGAGGGATAATTGAAGATCGTGTTCTAATTTCTACCCCGAGTGAGATAACTTCCTCAACGAGTTTCAGGATTTCAACAACCGTGAACAAGATAACTATTGGTTCGCGAGCAACTCGTCGAATAAGTCAATGGAAGACGACAGTAATAGCTTTTCGAACTATACAATGACTCCCTTTTCGATATGAATTGAAGCGCCCATTTTAGGAAGTATTTTTAAAAATGAGGAGGCAACAAAAGATTTTCTAAAAATCGCACTCTCTGCGAGTACTGTGATATGCTGTAGAGTATCACCCTTGCAGAAAAGCCAAGTTGTCCGTGCTGTGAAAGACGCTGATCCGAAAGCCGTAACGCTTGCAATTGGAGATGGTGGAAATGATGTTTCGATGATAATGGAAGCTCATATTGGTATCGGGTTATATGGAGAGGAAGGGATGAGCGCGGTTCAAGCAAGTGACTTCGCGATTGGCGAGTTTAAATTATTGCGACGTCTTTGACTATTTCATGGCAGGACCAATTCGAATCGTATCAGTAAAATGATACTTTATTTTTTCTATAAAAACTTCGTCTTTACCATGACGCATTTTTACTTCATGTTCTCTTGTCTGGCGTCGGGACAGACCATTATCGACGATTGGTTTATTACATGTTATAACTGAATCTTCACCGCTGTTCCTCTCGGTATACAGGCGTGTTCTGATTTCGATATCCGTGATACCGATGGTGCTTTAGTTGAGCAAATGATGCCGTTTCTTTATAAAGAAAGTCGCGACAACCCTTGATTTTCATTCAAGTATTTTTTCCTCTGGAATCTGAAAGGTTTGTTTATTGGTCTCTTTAATTTCATCGTTTGATTCTTCTCGTCCCAGAAGACAATTATCGACGAGTATGGTAATAGCGAGGATCTCTGGTATCAAAGTGTAACGATATTTACTAACATCATCTTTTCGGTGTCGATCACCTTGTTAATTAGTGTCAGGTACTGAATCCTTTGACTCCCCATTGTCATGGTCGTCACTTCGTGGATTTGTTACTTTTGTTTCTGCTTTTTCGTGCACTACAATTCAATGTTCAACTCATACGCTTCGATTTTAGGGTCTTTTTCCTCGAACCTGTTTTGGTGAAATCTTCTTTGGTTACAAGCGGTTTCCTTCGTAATTGACTATTCATCGCAATCGTGGAAGTTTTTTTATGGGAAATCAATTGCAACAAAGTGAATGATATTGAACTACGAGAACCGATGAGAAGATGCACAAAATTTACCGGAAATAATAGTCAAAGCGAGGAATGACATTGATTGAATAACGAAGTACAATAACTATAATATGTTGAAAGGCACCTCTGATTCAGAGACACGCTCGAAACTTCATTTGCTGCAACTTGATGAGGACATTCTCTGGTATTGGAATAAGAAATCCAAGAGTCAGAATACCTTGAAACAAAGCAAGGGCCTTAATTGAACGACGATGGAGAAGTCGTACAACATGCAAATATCAAAGAAAATGGAAAGAATATTTAATAACAATAACTGAGGTATTGGGGAAAGGAGAATCAAACATTTTAATTCGCATAAGGAGTATGCGAAGGAAGGGGCTAAAAATGATGAAGAACGAAATACGATTAATTCAAACGTTGCCGGGACTTCGAATAAGGTATGTCATTGAGCAATGAAGAGTGAAGATTGAAAGGATTATAATAATAATAACAACAACAACAACAACTAAATCTTCAGTTTTTATTTGTTTTAAAAGTGTATATTTGGTTTTAACATATAATTAAGGTATTATTTTAAAATAATATTTGTAAAATGTTTATCATATTTCTGTAAAGGTTTATTAAGGATGAGGATGAGACAAATATATAAATGGATATAAATGAATAGGATTAGGATTAGGACCTGGAGGAAAGAGAGGTAAAGTCAGAAAAATGAGTTTATTTAATAAGGATATGGATTGGGGTATATTCTTGGGAGGATGGGATATTGAATGATTGTGAAGGATGATTCCCATGTGATAAGTTTGTTTTTGTATTTGATTTGAAGTAACCGTATCAAGTATTTCACTTTTATATTAATAATAATAATAATATTAATAATAATAATAATATTAAATGACGAAAATACAGCATAAACAACAAAGTACAATTAAAAATACTCTCCCTAATATTATATGTATTTAATGTAAAACGCAAGGGAATATAATGCGGAATTGCACACAATCAAATAATAAAAATGCTTGATGCACAACACAACGAAGGATCTAAAAATGAACATGAAACACATAAGAAAATGCAATGAAAAACTCACAGAACAAACTAAAAAAATATCATTGTTCGAGATTGCAGAACTAGAAGCATACATTACCACAAGATATGTACCTAACTTCAAAGAGAGATTTTTCTTCTTTTTCTCTATCATCACAGGTTACTCTCCTTTATTCAAATAGAAAAATTGTGTCTATCCAATCACAACCAGATCTGTAGTCATATAATTTTGCGTTCATCAACTCTAATCGTAGATTCTTATGGAAGCGCATTACATAATTAATTCAATTTACAAGGTGCATCTCTTAAAAGTAAATAACATCAAATATAAAAAACCAAACCTAACTAACATAACAAATATATCTAAAATATCATAAATAATATAAAATTAAAGCAAGGACATATTATTATTTAAATATTTATTTAACATTAAATAGAACTGACTTCTCCTTGTGAATACATCAAAAGCAAATCAAATGCAAACTCTCCATGAGAAGTACCTTTATCACAATTGTTTAAATAATATCCTTAACCATCAATTGACAGTTTAAATCAATTAATGCAATGACATTTAATATTTCATTTGCAATTCTACAATTTAATGTGTTAGTGAATGTTATCGATTATTTACTTCACGATTTTACAGTTAATTACTTCAATATCCTTAGCATTATATATAAATAAAATAGTTTTTATTTCTTCTTTTATTAACTTTTTCCTCACAGATCACCCACAATTAGCAGTTTCAAAAATAGATTTTTCTTAATTAACGTGTTCTTATTTAATATAAAATATCAACGATTAGTGTATTAGTATCTAGGCACTTACAATATATTGATATTATGTTCATTTATACAAAAACTTATCTTTTTCATTAAACCAAGATCCAGGCAAAACCTAAGAAATTCTTCTCATTCGTAGTATTTCTTTCTACTCAAGAACTCTGAAATCATGAAAACCTCTTCGCTATTCTTGTTCCTCTCCGAGATACAATTGTAAAATCAATCCCAGTTGTTTTTCGTGTTATAATACTCCTCGATTAGTCCTTGTTTTTTGTAGTTAATTTCTTTCTCAGTTTTCAATCAAAGCATATCTTCGTTGTCTGCTTCTTTGACTGGAGTAGACTCTTCAGAACGAAATGCTTCTTTCCTTAAGTTATCTTCAGAGATGACATTTGAGAAGGTGAGTGAGATTAGAAGTGTATATTGAAGGAGAAGTCTCATTTGTATATTATAAATATTTGAAAGAGTGTTCATAAAAACTGACTCATGGAGATACTTTTTAATTATTCGTTAATTATTACATAATTGTATGCACTTGTTCGTATAGAATGAAATCGAAATATTTGTTTGAGATAGAAGAATCAAGTAATTTACAAATGTTTTCCTCTATCATCAGTGTATTTAAATATTGTCGATTATCGATAACAATTAAATAACCGTTTGTAAACGTTTGAAAACTAAAGACAATTGTTTGAAAAGTAGTTACTGTTAAACCTTCAGATACAAATTCAGAAATATGTTGTACAATTTAATTGGTGATTATTGGAAGAATAAAATAAAGTTCTAGAAAGAGATAGTTAGAAAATAAGTAATCATAAGTTATGGACGTTGTAATTTGATAAAACCGAAAAAACAAAACACACGAAAATATGTTTAAAATCATTAATGAATCTAATATTAATTCAGATTTTAATTATTTAATAATTTAATTATTGTGTTCTCTATTTGTCTACATTAACACATACTCACTAAACAACGATGAAATCAATGAACTACACATAAATGTCCAATATAATGCCTCAAAAGAAACGTCCATTCTAACAAGATTTCATTCAACAAACAGTAAAGAAAATACAAGCAATAAACAGACAAATTTTAGTTTAATTATTAATAACAACAACAAATAAAACCATAATTAAAACAATGAAGCATATCATTATGTTCATTATTATTATGCGAATCATAATTTATTAAGTGCTATTAATGGATGACTGATCAGAAGATAAAATAGCGGAATATAGAACAGTTTTTGATTTATTCGATTGCAATAAAAACGGAACCATTCCTACAAAAAATCTTCCTTTTGTATTTCATCATCTCGGGCAGAATCCTTCAGCAGAGCAAATAAACGCTTTGGTTAATATGACCGATGACAGAGAATTAGATCACATTACGTTTCCTTCATTTATCAGTATATGAATCAATTATTTTAAAGAGAAGTTATTTGAAGATGAGATTAAAAGTTGTTTCGATAACTTCAGTCGAGATGAAGGCGACTTTATCACGCTTACACATTTCAAGCACGAATTGAAAAAATTAAAATAT
Source organism: Balantidium ctenopharyngodoni (assembly GCA_036325645.1). Lineage (NCBI taxonomy): Eukaryota > Ciliophora > Litostomatea > Vestibuliferida > Balantidiidae > Balantidium > Balantidium ctenopharyngodoni. Next base: position 10,228 of record JAWNBB010011773.1, read on the forward strand.
AAAATCAATGACAAAGATTTAGGGGAAATGTGAAAAGAATGTAATTCTAAAGGATATGAGGCATTTGATAAAGACGACTTTGTAAGGATAATGAGTAAAGATATAGAGCCATATAATGTAAATATTAAAGACAAATTCAGTCAAGGAAAGAAATCCTATATAAGTAAATAAAAAAGCAAAAGAACAAAATAAAATTATTATGAAATCACAAGTTGTTTGGAGATTATTATGTATTTTAAAATGTTAAGGTTTATGGGTTTATGTTGATAATAAAACTGGGGATTGGGGATTGGGGATT
>JAWNBB010011798.1:0-10620 GCA_036325645.1 Balantidium ctenopharyngodoni
GGGGATTGGGGATTGGGGATTGGGGATCCCCAATCCCCAATCCCAATCCCCAATCCCAACATAATAAACATAACAATTGCATCAATCCTTTTGTACGTTTACATCCATCCAAATAATAAGTTCAAATATAAATTATTATGTTTTTAAACTGAATATGTATGTTAAATTATCCACATCATTTATAAAATGATAAACTAATTTTTAAATTGAATTAGTAATATTATTTATAGCTTCATTACTCTATTCATATACTTATATCTCTGATAAAATGCTATTTAAAAATATTTTTTTTATGCAATCTCCTAATCTTGTCCTCTTCATAACTTAGGAGATATTGATTAAATATTATAATGTCCTTTAATTACATTATTCAATCTTACGCTGAATTATTTTATACTCCATACTTGAACTAATTCGAGGTTTTCTTTGAAAAAAATAAAATCGTCGAAATTTATCCTATAATTGTTAGGTGCTGCCGCGTCTACTCAACTATTCATTTTTGCTTCGACTTGCTTGAAAAAGGTCCTTGTTGAATACTTTTTACTAATTAGGTCAGATATAAAATCAGGGACTTCAATTGAACCGAGCATACTAGTTTCGTTGATATTCTGGGAGAAAGACGGTGAATTATTTACGAATAAAAATCTTGATTTGTTGGTCTTTGTAAAGCAAGAAGGATATTTCGAAGGGATTTTATTTATTCAATCTATGGAACTGCTGCTATTACTAATCGTGTTAAATGAATTGGAATTTGATTTCGTGTTTGATGAGCATGTACTACTGTCCTTAGGAGTTTTCACTTGGAAATTCTCGATATTATATTTCGGTATTACTTTATGTTGAGGAGTTGTTGTATTAATCGGAGAGGCTTTCCATTTACGTTTCCGCTTGGGTTCCTTAACTCAAACATATTCTTTTTCTTCTTCCAGACTGAAATCATAATCCTTATTTGAATTCGTATTTTTAGTCTCATCCCACTGCAACTCCTGGTCTAACTCATATAAAAAATCTTTAGTGAAGATATTCGATATTCCTGGGAATCCATCATTATCTCTTTCTTCAATATTATTATTATTTATCGTATTTAGTCATTCATTCCTCCTCTTCAACACTCCTGTTATTCTCAATGCCACTTTTTGTTGTTGATTAAAAATACATTTCCCATTCGCACTATTCTCATCTTTATTCACCAGATCTTCCTTATCCGCAAATTGATGTCAATATCAGCATTCTTTATTAACGCACTCAATACCCTTTAAAAAGAAATTGCAATATTTTGTCGTTCCGTAACAGCACCGAATCACATAACCGTCAACGAAAGAATTATCAACTGCTCAAAGCGCGAGAGAGGCTTGTTCTTCATTAAAATATGAAAGATACGCGGAAAAGGTTTTATTATTCCTTCCGCTTTGGCAATAACCGTGTTTGTTTACAACGATTTTGAGTATTTTTCCAAACTGACCGAAATACCCTTCTTGCATTCAGATATTCTCATTCGCTAATTTATTTGATAATCCGATGACATAAAGAACGTTTTTCTGAAGGATCCGTACTTTTGATAAATCGTTGGATTGTTGATAATTGCAGTGATTGTATTTAGGACTATAAGTGTAAGGCTCTTGAATAAGTGAATTAAGATTAGACATTTTCTCAAGTTGATTTTGTGTAGGATTGAATTAGTTTAGTAATGAAAAAAAATTATTTTTTGAATTAAATAATAATAATAATAATTAACTTCTTAAATAAAAGGATCCTATTCTTTCATTGTGGTAAGTAGATTTATATATTATTGTACTAAAGAGTCAAATTATTTCGATTTAATTATTTTGATGTTTCTTTGGAAGAGATAAATACAAGATTATTTATATTTTTATATCATATGTGTATAAGGCTTAAAAGGGTGCGGGAAGAGTAATAGAGGAAATAGTGAAGGTGGTATGAATATTAATATGAGTATTATCATTTTTGTTATTAAAGAGTGTGTTTTATTTTTTCTTGAAAATCAAATCAATTCTATCGTTGGAGTTAATGGCGATTGTAATTGTAATTATAAGTATAATTATAATTACTATTCTAGATGAAATTCCTGAGTTAATATATCTGTTTTATTATCTGAAGTGTGATTTCGTTTATTGATACGTTTAATCATCAATATTTATTTGAATTAATCACGTGTGTCTATGGTAATCATTATCAAAATAATACTTCAATTATGCTTTATAATAACCATGATTTGCTCAAACAAAGAACGTTTTTACCAATGGGTAACAATTGATCAGTATCAACGATAATATACAAAATAACATCAATGTTAAGAAATAATTCTTCCTATGAATATTTTTATTTTTATTCTAAATAGTACCAAATATCTCATAAACAAATATCAATTTACAATTCTAATGATAAAACGTTTTCATATAAAACAACATTTCTCTTTAGTTTAAGCACCTAACAATAGCAATGATATTCGACAATACTACTATGTATAGTACTCTCATCATACAATAGATACACATCAAAAAACATTGAAATTACATAATTGATTAATTAGTTTAATTCGGGTATTTCGATAGTGTTGAAATAGATCAAAGAATGCGTTGCTCTTAAATAACTTGCTTAGATTAAATAAACCACAATATTAAATATCGTTCCGTTTTTAAAAAAGTAATACTTGTTTAAACTTTTTTCTTAAATAACACTTAAATTGTTTATTGACCTTCTTCTCCACCTTCTTCTTCTTCACCTTCTTCTCCGTCACTTGATTCAACACCGACTTCTTCGTAATCCTTTTCAAGAGCAGCGAGATCTTCTCTGGCTTCTTGGAATTCTCCTTCTTCCATACCTTCTCCGACGAACCAATGTACGAAGGCTCTTTTAGTGTACATAAGATCGAATTTATGGTCGAGTCTTGAGAAGACTTCAGCGATGGCAGTTGAGTTACTGATCATGCACACGGCTCTCATAACTTTAGCGAGATCACCTCCTGGGACGACAGTTGGTGGTTGATAGTTGATACCGCATTTGAATCCAGTTGGGCACCAATCGACGAATTGAATAGTTCTTTTGGTTTTGATTGTTGCGACTGAAGCATTGACGTCTTTTGGTACAACATCTCCTCTGTACATCATACAGCAAGCCATGTATTTTCCGTGTCTTGGATCGCATTTTGCCATCATCGAAGCTGGTTCGAAAGATGAGTTGGTGATTTCAGCAACGGATAATTGTTCGTGATAGGCTTTTTCAGCGGAGATAATTGGTGCATATGAGGAAAGCATGAAATGAATACGTGGATATGGGACAAGGTTAGTTTGGAATTCAGTCATATCAACGTTAAGTGCACCATCGAATCTAAGGGAAGCAGTTAAAGATGAAATAACTTGACCAACGAGTCTGTTTAAGTTGGTGTAGGTTGGTCTTTCGATATCGAGCTGTCTACGGCAAATATCATAGATAGCTTCGTTATCAAGCATAACAGCGACATCGGTATGTTCTAAGAGAGAGTGAGTGGAAAGAATTGAGTTGTATGGTTCGACGACTGCGTTTGAGATTTGTGGGGAAGGGTAAATGGTGAAACCTAATTTCGATTTTTTTCCGTAATCGACGCTAAGTCTTTCTAATAAAAGCGATCCGAGACCTGATCCGGTTCCTCCACCGACGGCGTTGAAGACTAAGAATCCTTGTAATCCGGTACAGTTATCAGCGAGTTTTCTAAGTCTGTCTAATGCAAGATCGATAATTTCTTTACCGATTGTGCAGTATCCTCTTGCGTAGTTGTTAGCAGCATCTTCTTTTCCCGAGATAAGTTGTTCAGGGTGGAACAATTGTCTGTAAGTTCCAGTTCTAACTTCATCAACGACAGTTGGTTCTAAATCAAGGAAGACTGATCTTGGTACGTGTTTCCCAGCTCCAGTTTCCGAGAAGAACGTGTTGAAAGCGTCATCACCTCCTCCGATAGTTTTATCGCTTGGCATTTGTCCGTCGGGTTGAATACCGTGTTCTAAGCAGAAAAGCTCCCAACAGGCGTTTCCGATTTGGATACCTCCTTGACCGATGTGAATGCAAATGACTTCTCTCATAATTAAATAAAATATAATTTTAAGTCCTTTATATTCTCCGGAAAAAAATAATTTTTTTTTCTGTAACCGAAACGGGAGAAATTATTTAAATTAAACCAATTTGAATAATAATTATAATAATAATTAAATGAGAGAAATCGTTCACGTTCAAGGAGGACAGTGCGGTAATCAAATCGGTGCCAAATTTTGGGAGGTCATTTCCGATGAACACGGTATTGACCCAACTGGAACATATCACGGAGATTCGGATCTTCAATTGGAAAGAATTAATGTTTACTATAACGAAGCTACTGGAGGAAGGTATGTCCCAAGAGCAATCCTCATGGATTTAGAACCTGGTACGATGGATTCTGTCAGAGCTGGGCCGTATGGTCAACTTTTTAGACCTGATAACTTCGTTTTCGGACAAACTGGAGCAGGGAATAACTGGGCGAAAGGTCATTATACAGAAGGTGCAGAATTAATCGACTCAGTTTTAGATGTTGTCAGGAAAGAAGCCGAAGGCTGCGATTGTCTTCAAGGTTTCCAAATTACACACTCACTCGGAGGTGGAACTGGTTCGGGAATGGGAACACTTCTTATCGCGAAAGTTAGGGAAGAATATCAGGACAGAATCATTGAAACTTTTGCGGTATTCCCATCACCAAAAGTATCAGATACCGTCGTAGAACCATACAACGCTACTCTTTCAATCCATCTTTTAGTTGACTCAACTGATGAGGTTATGGTTATCGATAACGAAGCATTATACGATATCTGCTTTAGAACCCTTAAACTTACTACCCCAACTTATGGAGATCTTAACCATTTAGTCTCTGCCGTCATGTCCGGTGTTACATGCTCACTCCGTTTCCCAGGTCAACTTAATGCCGATTTAAGGAAACTTGCGGTCAACTTAGTTCCATTCATCCGTCTTCATTTCTTCATGATCGGATTTGCTCCACTTACCTCAAGAGGTTCACAACAATACAGAGCGCTTACTGTGCCAGAACTTACACAACAAATGTTCGATGCTAAGAATATGATGTGCGCTTCTGACCCAAGACACGGAAGATATTTAACTGCAGCCGCTATGTTTAGAGGAAGAATGTCCACTAAAGAAGTCGATGAACAAATGCTTAACGTTAAATCCAAGAACAACTCCTATTTCGTAGAATGGATTCCAAATAATATCAAATCAGCAGTTTGCGATATCCCACCAAAGGGGCTTAAAATGGCTGTTACCTTCATCGGAAATTCAACTGCAATTCAAGAAATGTTCAAAAGAGTTGCGGAACAATTCACTGTCATGTTCAGAAGGAAAGCTTTCCTCCATTGGTATACCGGAGAAGGAATGGACGAAATGGAATTCACAGAAGCTGAATCGAACTTAAGTGATTTAGTCACAGAATATCAAAACTATCAAGACGCTTCCGCTGATGACGAAGGTGAAGGAGAAGAAGAAGGTGAGGAAGAAGGAGAAGCCGCAGCATAAATCTTCATTCGCAGATATTATTAGATTAAATTAAAATTTTAAAGGAACAAAATAGACAATTTTAACTCCTTTTATTACTATATAAAACAATCAATGGTTGCGTGTTGTCTGTTGTCTGTTGTTATCATCGATGATAACAACCCCCAAAACAATTCAAATAAGAACAAGTTTGAATATCTGAGCACGTTTCCGGTTTAAATAAAACATAATATCATCCCCTGTTTTCTCTATAATAGTATTATTATTACAATTATATTTCTACTTTATTTAATATATCATTTATTTTGAATCACCAGTCACGGAACATCTCGATAATAACAAATAAATAAATAAATATATAAACCGCGATGTTTACCGCTATTCCTGTTTTCATAGATAATTATGTTAATATTTATTCCTTACATCTTTCGCATCCCACAAGTAACCCATCAACACAAAGTGACTTTGAATTTAGTTTTTAATAAACAACATTAATTCCTATTATTATACTAACATCCTTTATTTTTTAATATTATTCGCAATGATATGTATCCAGAAATTTAATTTTACAGACCAAGAGTTAATACTTTGAATAAGCTTCCCTTCTAAAAACTCTTCCGCTTCTTCACAATTGCTATTAAGAGCAAGACTTTTTTCTAAATATTTTATACTATCCTCCGTTAATTCAGGGATACCCGTACATAACAACGTCTTTAACAATGTAATTCATGCAGGGGCATTCTTTCTCAAAATCGAGTATCCGGTTAAGAACTTCACCTTGAATTCTTTGAATTTTTCACCTTCATTCCCACCTCAAACATTTTGAAATTGCTCCGTGAAAACAAACGGCGCACGTTCCCTTTTAATCCCCATTTTATATTTGAAGTGCCCTCAAAAATGACCAAAATCGATATGAAACAGTTCACCGTTTTTCTTTACCATTATATTATCGCTATGTCTATCACCGATTCCTCAAACAAACGTTGCTAAACAATACGCGATGTTGCTGAGCATGAAGTTATTTGTGTATTCTTCCTCACTGCATATCGCGTTTAATTCCAACCATTTTTTCAACGATGACTTCTTAAAACTTTCCAACGCACCTCCTTCTTTCACGTGTATATCAGCAAGTGTTTCACTATTTGTCACTATTTCTAATCAGCCTTGATAATACCCTGTACTCACGACGTTATAGATAGACATTTTCAAATTCAACTGTTCTTCAAACCATAATTTTTGCATGATTTTAAATAACTGCAATGTCACAATATCCATTCGGAGATCATCGCCGCATTTGTACAGAATTACGATATCATCGCCTTTCGGGTCGGCGTTTTGTAAGAAGAGTCATCACGGCTTCTTTTTTGATTGCATTGATCTGCATTTCTCTGTTTTAATCCCTTTAATTCTGAGCTTAAAATTAAGTGGTAATGAGATTTCCATGAAATTGTTTTCAAATTCGACATTTAATTTCTTTAATTCGCTCTTTAAAATCAGTAAATTAGTCGCTGCGGTATTCTTCTGTTCACCTTTTTTGGGCCTTTGCAATGGAATCTTCGCGATTTCATAGAACCGTTTCATTCACATTGCTTCATCGCTGAAGATCCGGACTAATTTAGGACCGATTTTATTTAAAAATATTTGTCAATATAAACCGAAACGCTGTTGTACGTGGGTATTATACATCTCACTTCTTAAACACCAAAATAGGCAATGACCGATTGTTAAGGGATGATTTATCGCCATTGTCAATCAATACTTCGCGAGATCATTATAATGATACATTTCATATTTTAATCCCTGTACAAGTTGAAGTAAAAATAACTGCATTTCAAACATGCTTCACCCAGATAAGCATTTAACTGCGAATTTACGTATTGATTCATGCAAATATTTCCCTGTTAAAAGCTCCATGGACTGCACTGGTGTTAACGGTTTCGCAATTCATCAAATCTTTTCAAGTTCGATTCAATGTGATTTGTTTTTGTAATTGATGCACATTAGCAGTTTAGGTAGGATACTCGGCTCTTGAGATAATTTATATCTGTTATTCCATAGGACTTCCTTATCGTAATAGTATAAAGTATCAAAAGGAGTTTTCTTCATTATTGCATCGATCTTTTCTTGGTCATTAATGCTAATTATAAACGAATCTCAATCGAGATTCGATTTATAGTTTTCGATTTTTATTTCTTTGTTCATCACTGCTTTCGGGAATGTATCGAGCTCGAAATATATGGAACATGTGTTCTCGGTTATATTACTGTCTTTATAGCAAAAATAGGAATCATCGCTAAATTTGTTAGTGTGAAACGTTATTTTTGTTAACCCTGTGATCAGTGTCTTCTTATGGTCGAATAGTTTATGATTTGTCCATCCGATGGTTTTTTTAGATGTTATTTCTTTATCTTTGTTGTAAATAACGTGCTTCAGTTTAAAAATCAAACTCGCGAAAGTAGGTAAAGAACTATAATTTATATCGAAATAAATACGTTTGTTGAACTCTGCGTGCAGGTCTTGATCGAATGTAATCCATCGTATTTGCATCGGCTTTGAGAACTTTCAGCTTCCGCAGTATATTTGCACTTTCAATAAGATAACCGAATGAAAGATATTGTTTAGTATTGGTACAGGGAAGGAATCGTAGAATTGATTAAGATACAAATCACGGATTATTATCGAAAAAGGACGGTCAATATCAAGTGAATTTATTTCTTCGTTGTACAACTTCAGCATCGAATAGACGTCGCTGTTCAGTTTGTTTCCCTGAGTGAAAATATTCGGAGTTGATGGATTGAAGGATGTTTTACTGATGATGATATCTAGTTCGGTTTGATTAATGTTACTGTTATCGTTTTCAATTGAGGCGTCTTCTTCCAATGGGTTTCAATTCGATAATGTTTGCTCATATGTTATCGTGTGAGTTTCCTTCTCTTTATTCTCTTCTCTTTTAATACTGCTTATGGTTGTATTAATTGTACTATTATCATCTGATACATTTATTTGAGAATTGATTTCATTTATTGTGTTTCGTATATTCGCTTGTCAATCGCAAATAATATCATGTACGAAATTTGATAGTTTATCCTCTGTATTTCCCTGGTTTATCATACGATTATTATATTTATCAATTCCATCCTTATCTTTGAGGCTATTGCTATACATTGATTCAGGTTTAAATAATGCGATGTTTAATAACTCGTTATCACCGCTCGATAAGGATTTGTCGAAAATCCCTGAATCATGTCGATAGCTATGTTCAGCACGGAAGATTTTATTAATTTTCTCTTCGTTGTCTTCTTGGATAATTTCACCGTTTTCAGTCTCTTTCATCATGAATGGATTCGGGATTATGATGTATTCAGCGTCGATATTCCTAGTCACACACTCGTTAATATATGCAAACTTGGATAATGGAGTATCCAAATCAAATATGTAATCATTTAAGGATTTTACCTTTAATATTTGCACGGTTGGATCAAAGCATAGACTCGTGTTCATTCAACTTAATTTTTTATTCATTCACATAAGCAAGTCTCTGCCTGTTGTCATAATATCCATTTTAAATTTTTTTGTCATTGTCTTCGTGTTCACATTGGAACCGTTTACCAACATCGTTGATCTTGAATCATAATTTAGTAGTTTTTTATCAATATCCTCTTGGTTTTGCACCGTAAAACTGTAGGTTCAGTTAATAAAAAATTTATCGAAATCCCATGCACTTCAGGTGATTGTCTCGTATTTGTCCTCAAAAAATAATTGTGTTCTTTTCCCGATCTTTAAAAATTTGATCTTCGATTTCACATTAATTTTTATTTTTTCCATTGCGGTTCAAAAATTCAAACTCTCATCATCGTAAACAAACCAGTTAAGATTATCGGATTCGCTTATTCAAGGGTTGATATTATATTTGCTTAGACTATTCAGGGCTTGTTTTGAGTATTGATAGTAATCAATTCAATCAGGGTGTGCGTTTAATATACTCAACGTATGAAGCCGGGGTAAATATTTCGTATAAAGTGCATAAGAAGTATACGCAGTGGTAAATACAGTTTTTAATTCTTCAATCTTCTCCTCGTAAGTTGATACATAGTGTGACATGATATTCCTGTTGTCCTTAAAAATAAAAAACGGATACTTATGATCGGCTAGTAACCCTAACTTCAGTAAATAATCTAATCGGATATTAAAGTCTATTTTTGTTTCGGTTTCCTTTTTTAACGACCGGAATATGGCTAAATGTAGATCAAATAAAGGAAGATTTCTTGGCGAGTTCAACTGCCAGTGACGGTTGTTATAAAGTTTTTTGAATTCTTTGTGGGCGATGATTGTTCGAATAATCTAATGATAAAAATATAAAAATTATATCATAGTATTATACATCACTAATTGACCATAGAGTTTGATATTGGATGTATATGCGGTTATTGTTGATTCACTCGATACAAATATTTTTGGATATGATATTAGGAGGATTTGGCTTGTCGTCAAACATTGAAAATGTTTGTTCTTCAGAGTTAATCGTACTGAAAGATTCACCCCGCATTGAGCTATTTAAAGTTGTTTGCAACTCCATTGGTAAATATTTTAATATAGAATAAGAATATATTATTATATAAGCTTCCAGTGTTATTTTATTGATGCTTTAATAAATGAAATTCGGTTGCATATTCACAAGAATGTATTGAAGGCTATTGTGACAACAGGATGTTTGAGATGAATTAAATAAAAAAAATGATAAAGTGAAGTGCATGGTTTGTAGGATATTGATAAATAATAAAAGCTTATGATAGTGAATATGTGATAATAACAACATTTGAATCTATGAGAATGTAAGAATTTATTTGGTGTTCAGAGTAAAGTAAAACAGCCAAAAGGAAAGGTTTTCAATAATGTAAGATGATCTTATTTTATAAATTGTTTAGTGGTTGAAGAATATGATTTTCATTATAAATAACTAAAAATGTGATATTGATGATTAGGAATAAGATATAGATAATTCAAGTATAGCAAGCATAATATGGTGATTGGGGATTGGGGATTGGGGATTGGGGATTGGGGATTGGGCCCAATCCCCAATCCCCAATCCCC
>JAWNBB010011814.1:0-17901 GCA_036325645.1 Balantidium ctenopharyngodoni
AATCCCCAATCCCCAATCCCCAATCCCATTAAACTTTACCTATGACGTATTATTATTATTATTATTATTATTATTATTATTTTCTTTTGCAATCTCTTTTGATTGTTCCTTCTTGTCCGTCTCAACGAAAGCCCTAATTCATAATAATCCAATCTCGTTAGCAGTATTTAACAATAAAATAAAGTCTTTTTAATGTCACCTTTCACCAACTGCGAATAGTATTTCATTCACTGTCTACCATATTTACTAAATCCTGTTACCTATCGACTCCATCTTAGATTCCGTCTTATCGAAGAGAAGAATGATAAAACTGTAAAAACATGAAATAGTAATGGAATTCCAAATCACCCGTTGGAAAAGTAACGTATTTCCATTAGATTAAATAGGAACTCCTATCTGGGTAAGGAATAAAAGTTAATAACAATATACAAAAATAATAGTAATGAATACTGTTGATACTGAGCTTAATGTCGTGTCTCCCTTTAAAAGGGTGATATATCATATTATGTAATATAAAAACCTGAAAATATAATAATAAGAGTTCATGAGAAACACATAAACAAAACACCATCAACACCAGTCTTGAAAGCACCCAACGAAAAAGAAAAGTAAAATTGATAAAACAATCTTTGATAATCGGATTAGAAATCAACCCCACATGAGAATTAAATGAAATAACCTTAACAACTACATTATATCATCCAAGAACATTGCGAATGTCTAAATCAACAACCACATCCAACCATTCCCAAACAATAACAATGAACAAGTGTTTTAAACTAGAACAAACGCTCTCTTCGGAAATATCAACGATACTTCCTCCTTTTATCGCAAACCATTTAAATAATTAAACATATTCTTTGAAAAATTAACAAGATGAAAATCACCAACCAACTGAACATCAAGTCAAAAGACGATTTAATCTCAACCATAAAGCGAAAGAAAATCCTTCCTTTTTTCCGTGTCTTCCAAAAATTCATCCAGCATAACATTATCAACTCCTTCTTCTACGTCATTATCATTATCATAGAATACATTCAATTATTTTACGAAATCTCTACCAAAGGCGAAGATTACATCAAAGCGCCCGATGAAAAAATAAGGAACTCGACTTCATTCACCTTCTACAAGATATTCCAATACATCAACTTTTCACACTTTATTACACCGTCGTATCTGTCGTACAATAACTTCATAATCACTTACTCTGTTGTCGTGTCCATTTGAATAACGAACTTCCTCTTGTGACTACTCATGAACTATTTCGACTCGAAGAAACTGGGGAACTCGACTAAAAATAAATGAGTTCATACGATAGGAGGGTGCTTTAACTATATCAATCTCAAATTATTTATCGTACCGACACTATATTGATTATATCGTAGTTTCTCGTTGGTTGATTTCGACGACTCTGTTCAAAATGAACAAGACAATGAGATGCAAGTGCTATTGCGTTCAATGCAGCAAAGTAATAGCAATAAGGAATTAATTAATAAACTAACAAGAACTTCTGATTGGGGCGGTGTGAGTCTTGAGATTTGTTTGATAATCATAGTAATATCCTCAATAACAATCATTATAAATATTTACTGCGCTACACTTACTCTCCTTCTATTCAACGATTTAGACCCAATTAAACCGAAGTGATACTGGTCTCAATCCTGTTCGAGAATCGAAATAATAAACCTCACGACTAAAATAGTTATCGTGTTTTTCAATTACATAAACGCAGATTTTATATTCATGAAGTTCCTTGTCATCCTTCTCCTGACGCTTCCGAAATGTTACTTCCGAGCGAAGGAGTGGTACTACTCCTACACAGGAAATCGCCTGATTTTAATAACATGAGATTTCACGTTTTTGTTTTTTACTATTTCCATGTTTTGATACAATTCCTCGGTTTATTTAATCGATTTACTTATTGAAATCATCGCTCTCTCTTTCATCCTCGGATTGATGAGCTACTTCATTATCATTTACAACCAGTCTAAAATACTCACTAAGGGCCTTAACACGTTCATCGAGGAAAAAGAGTATTGTTTACAGATAATCATCTGACTTAACATCATTAAAAAATTATCCAACGAGAAGAAATCAATCGACTATCCCATATTCTTCGGGTTCTTAAACGCACATAAAAAATATTGCACGAACAAGTCATGTGTTGCTTACATAGTCACGAATTGAATCTATTATAAAAAGAGTAATTTTGATAGTGAGATTGAGAATTTCACCTTGAATAAAAACGAGTTTAACTTGTATTGTAAAGCAAATACGAAGGACAGTTTTGAAATTATATCGGACATCTCGAGGCATAAGGTAAGCACGGTGCTCTACTCTTGAATCTCTTGCATAATATGCACGGGATCCAACGCTTGGAAAAGAGTAAAATCCACTACCTTCCAATATTCGAAGCGTATATCTATATACATATATTCAATAATCAATTCTACGCGATGTTTCAAATAATGAAGTACTACCGCTCCACGATATCCTATCAGGAGAAGTTCTTTTTGTTCATGAGTTTACACGATGTTCTCGTGCATATGAGTTGCGAGACCAACAATAAATTTACTTCAAATGCCGATATCGAGTCTGTCACGAACTATTATTACTATTCAGAACATTTTATGAAGTTACTCATCGATATCCTGAAGAAAACAAGGAAAATGTTTTTAACCTTAATCAACATGAAACCCCGCGCCGAGGATATCCTCAATAACTCTTATCTTATTGGTAAGAACATCAAGGACATCGATAAAACGTTTATGAAAATTATGAAAATGAACCCTTACGAAATTAATATCTTACGCATTTATTGTTTCATTTTAGACAAGGTATTCCTTATGCCTAAAACCACGATACAGAGCAAGATCCGTTTAATTCAAAACATAAAATTCTTTCTCATGAACGACAAATTCAAAGTCGCGAACGAAAACAACTCCTCTGTCACCGAGATGTACAATAAGATAACTATTAACAACTTCCAGGAAAACGCAGACAGTGGCATCATCGTTGTGAGTGGAATTCTTGAAAATCTCGGGACTGTGATGTATTGCAACAATTGAATCTCTTCGATTTTAGGGTATGACAAGAAAGATCTCATTGGGTTTTCCATTAATAAAATAATACCTCACCCAATCAGTGAGAACCACAATAGCGTTATACTTAATTTTTATAAAACTGGGAAGAGGAAAATCTTGGACAGAGTGACGAATCGGCTTATGTTGCATAAAAATAAAACACTGGTTTGAGTGGATTTATATGTATGTTGCCTTACGCATATGGATCATGGGTTGATGTTTATCGCGGTGTTGAAGAACGCTTACACTTACAAACTATCTGCGATTGATAATAATACTTTGGGGAATGAGAAATCGGAAACGATGATCAGTGATAACAGTAATAACTGAATGAACGAATTCACCGGGAACAAGAAGGAGACTCCCCCGAAAGTAAATTCGAGTCATTTCAACACTATCGCAAATAGCAATTGAATCATGGAGAACCGAAATGAATCTTCAGATGATAATTTAATCCGTTGATCACCTCTGAGTCCCCGCCGGAATTCGATATTCCAGAAAAACACGAGAGGCGGAGAAGGACCGAAAGGATTGGGGAACAGCGTGTTTTCCGGAACAGTGATATCACTGAATAAATACAATGTATATAAAAGCGTCTCATATAAAATGTGTGAGACTGGCATTATTTGAGTAAACAACCGCTTTGAAATACTGCACGTCAATCTTTACGCCTGAATAAATTTCTTCGGTGTTAATTACTCCTTCCCTCCATATAAAGTCGATATCAGTAAGATATGCAAAGATATTATCCGTAAAAGGAACGAACTTGAGAACGGTGAAACTATACAAACCACGTTCGATTGAACGAACTTCAACACATTTTATAACCTTTTAAAGAGAACTACTGGAGACGTCAATGATACCTGATATAACCAGAACTCGATTACTGATTACCGTGACACGATTCAACGAGAAGAAAACGAAACGTGAGTGACCACGAACTCGAGGATGCGAAAGAAATTGAAGAGTTCAATAATTACAGTTTCTCAACAGAAGACCACGAAGATCTCAATGACAAAGCAGGAGGTTAAAAATGATTACTACTATATCATCATCGCGATTAAGTCCGTGAATAACGAAGAATTCGATATCGAATCCCATTCGAATAGCAACGGCAGTTGAAGCGACGAAGATTATTGAGATGAATCTGATATCAATAATTCCCAGGATACCTATTCAAGCATCGAGAAGATCGATAAGGATGTTATCGAGAAAACAAAGGAAATGAGGATAGAAAAACAAAAAAAGGAGTGACTTAATAATAAGTACTCTCCGAAATTTACCAAGTTCACGAACACGTTCTGATACGTGATATTCTTGGTAATTCTAATCTGGGTGAGCATTCTCTTCGCTATTGAACGAGGCAATGTCACCGATCTTTACAATTATATCCGTTGATTTAACAGAAACGAATATTTGATCAACACGATCGGGTATTATTATATCGAGGCATTGCTTTGAATACGAGTTTCTTTATTTCCATTGACAAATATTTTCCAAATTAAACCTTGACTCACTTGAGTCATGCAGAAGGAGAAAGAAAATATTTCGAATTTAATTTACGGTATCGCCAATGATTTCAGTAACCAACAGTCACAGGTGTTTCTTAAGGAAATCACTCAAACATACAAGAATTTCCTCACCCTTAACCATGATTTCACGTTGGCAACTGAAGAACTCAGTGTAGAATTAGGGATTTATAAATTAGAATACTTTTTTGATTTCTTTCAGGATAGGAACAACTTCAAAGGGATGAGCGAAGAGAATTTCTTCGACCAGGCGATCGGTAATGTATTAAAAACAAAATTCTATTTTGCTTTCTATAATTACTTCGATAACTTTTATCAAAGCTTCCGCGATTTTTCTGATAATTTACTCATGACGATCGACATAGTTAAAAGCGAAAATAAAACAAAACTACTCGCACTTCTGTTTGGACTCTTCCCTCTGAATTGCATTATCTCTGTTATTCTCGGGGTTATCTACTTTAATAAGGAGAAATACAAGAAAGATTTCTTACGTTTTTGAGGAAGTGTATACGATTGATTCTACGAAGAGAAGTCGAATTTGTATTTTGTTGTAAAAGCAAATCTCGTGGAATTGTGAAAGGAAGACCAGAACCTCCAGTCGATCAAAGGAGAATGAGAAAATAATTTCGAATTTAAACAGAACTTTGTCAATGGGACAGTCTTCTTGAATAAAATAATAGAGAAGCCAAACCTTTCAGAGCTGAATTTAGGGATATTCCCGCCAAAAAGAAACAGCATTTCCCAAATCGCGTTGAACTGAGGTGGGATATCCAAGGAAACGGTGTTTCATGAACATTCGAATAATGAAAATAAGTTATTGAAATGCTATAATACGTTTATTAATCCGACACAGAATAAGGAGAGTAATTATATGAATAACAACAATAACAATAACAATAACAACAACATCAATAACAATAACAATAACAATAACAATAATAACAATGAATGTTTTACAAATTTTCGAAAGAACAGTAATCTAACTTTAGGCGGAACATTTTACAACGCGTTGTCAAACAGGAGCAATCGGAAGGGAAATGCAATTAATAAAACGAAAAGCGACAACATAACAAATCAACTAAAAACTTCATTTATTAAAAACGACGATGAAGTCAATTTAAAGCCCCTCGAAATGAAAGAGAAAGACAATGCACATAATCAAGGCATTTTAATTTGACAAAATATGAATAATATCCAACAAAACAAAAGTCCCAAAAACACGGAAGAACATTCAGAGACAAAAGACGATGGAGAAGACAGTGATTCCAAAGATAACGAAGAAAATATTAAGCAATACACAGAATACACAATCAACATAATGCAATATTATGGCGAGCTTTTAGGGAGCTTCTTCCTGTTGAACATATGAATAATCGTGTCAATTATTTACTGATTCATCTACTACGATGATATTGAAAATATAGTTTATAACGATTCCTTATTCAGCCGGCGCGTTGAGATATTGAACAATATTCTCATCGGTCTGAATTTGATGATGTACTCAAATAACTCGATCACGTTGGGAATTACTTCTTGACCTGAGTTATTCGATTATTCTAAACTATGAGATGATAGGTATCGGAACGTGTTGGATAAGGTAAAGAAAAATTCGGATATTTACAATGCTCTGATCATGTACGACAAAAACAACCCATGCGATAGTTTCATTGGGTTTAACACGTATTATAATATATTCGAGTGCCAGGAGTTCTTGAGTGAGAATGGTATTTCATTCGAGTATTCTGGATATACTAACTATTTGTCAACGCTTTACATCGACTACTGAAGCAGGTTACATAATGACAACATTGAGGAATTGAAAGAGGTGTTCAATGATGACCAACTTATTTATATCATGAAATCAAATCTGTTTTTCTGAAGGTTCTTTATGACAGACCTATCCTGAGTGAATGGGAAAACATATTTAAATCAGTTTCAAATTATCATGTTGATTATTAATTTGAAGTTCTGGTTAGAACTTGTGGTGTTGCTGACGTGTATTGTAGTATATCAATTTATTTGAATTCCGAAATTTAAGGGGGTTGTCAATAATCTCTCTCGGGTGAAGGTATTTTTCGATGAAGAGCATTTTAAGAGTAAAATATAATGCGATGCTGATATATGCATAAACGTGTCTTGGAGATGTGTTCGGTGTATCTACGATAAATGAAACATTACGACGTGTTTTCAATTGATCATTTGTTCGGTTACGCCTGGTTTTCATATACTTAGTAACAAATAATTATGATATTTAATCTTAAGAGAACATGTTGTTATTAAGGTATAAAACAATTATTATTATACCTAAATAGATGGAATATTTAAACAAAAGCGTATTGATATATTATAATACAAATACAAATATAAATAATAATTGTATTAAGAAATAACTTTAACAATACAATGAATGATCAAGAAATGGAAACAAATAATAACAAATTACGAATGTTAATCGAAAAAATATTTACAAAAATCGATCGTCTTTCGGAACAGAAAGAGCAGGACGAGCAAATGAAGGATTTAATTCTTCAACTAAACAACTCTAATTATCAATGAGAGAAATGAATGATTAAATACACAAAATGAATCGGAAATAGTTCTAATAATACTAACATATCAAGGATGAACATCGATGAGACTAATATCAAGGCAGAAATAGCTTCGGTAAGGCAGAAGTGAATCAATTTAAAAGAACAACAAGCAATAATGAAGGATTATAATAATAACATCAATGACTACATCAGGGAACAGAAGCACAAAGAAGTTGATTTAGAAAAGGAATGTGAAGAATGACGATGAAAGATCTTAAAAGCGAAAATAAATGCCCCAGCAACGGAAGTCGAAAAGAAAATGCTCAGTAAGAAAGATGAAAATAACACTTTAATAAAAGAAATTGAGAAGTGAAATACAATGATATACCGAAAAGAGCAAGATAAAGCAATAAATGAAATACGATGAAATGAATGAAAGCGGTTGACGAGTAAGAAAAAAGAAAAAAATGGAATAAATAATAATCAATCAAGTTATTGTAATGTCCGCACAATACAAAGAAATAAATCCGATTCGAATATGGTGCGAAGTCAGGATATCGAGAAAATAAAAAATAATAGTATTGATAGAAAACGAAAATTCGTTGTTGAATTGTCAAGTTTTCGTACGCAGTGACCAGTGGAGTTGTCAGAAGGGGTAAACAAAAATAATTTGTATAATTCGTCGGAGTATCAAAACAGGAAGATTTCCTGATCTTCACCGTTTCAAAAACCGAAAATAGATGCCATTGGGATGAATCCGCAGAACGTAGGGATTAATAAAGTTATGAATAATGTTCATAATCATGCACCTAAAATAATTTTCCATCCGAAAATAAATGAACTTGAAAAGGATAAACCAAAAGTTGAATCTATTGTCAAAGTGAAAAAAGAAGAAACAACACATGAAAATAATAATCCATTATCATGGTTGGATGATGATAAGGAGGAGAAAACAGAAAAAAAAGGAGTGAATAATATTGAAGAATATGTTGCAGATAAAAGTGTCAATGAGCGGAAAGAAGAAAATAACGAACTTAAAATAAGTGCAAACCGGAGGAGACCGTTCGCAGCTTTTAACTTTAGTTAAGGATGAATGTACAATTATTTGATAATCATTAACTATAATTAAGTGTAATAAGATTAAATCAAATAAACTCAACTGTGTTTTGAATGAGTTGAGTATGATAATTCCAGTGATATTTCGTGAGCATGAGATAGTGACTGAAAGAGATACATCGCTCTAAATGGCGTTGAATTCAATTGTTATGTTAATGTTCACTTTCGACGATTTCCCTAAAAAAATAATAATTAAGATTGGTGTATTTATATATAAATGGTTATTAACATATTAAAACAAAGTAGATAATACAGAATGAGAAGATTCGGTGATAATTGTGTGACATAAAAAAAACAGGGAGATAAAGAAAGACAAATCAATCGATAGAATGTTTGATCATTTAAGAATTGCTATGAAATAATGACTGCTTTTCATCGAGTGAGACAATATAGTGATAATGATGTGATTAAACTATTTATTAAGATAATTAAATAATTCGAGAGATGAGTTATAGATGAAGAGTTTTTGAAAAAGATGGAGAAAAGCAAGTTGAGGAATATCCCGAAAAATATAAAACGAGTAAAAGGTTTCTAATTCTGATGTTTTAAATTAATCTCCTCATTCAGTACTGACAGTTAATATATTATTGTTTAACATTATTGATAGCAAGTTCAGATATAATAAATACCCTTCCTTTTAAATAATAATATCTTTCCAGGTTCATTTATCGTTGCACTCTTTTCCTTTCTTCGTATATCACTATATATATATATATATATATACCCATTGTTATTATATAGTATTAATATAGTCTAAATTAATACACTAATTTAAACAATAAAAAATAATTATTATTTTATCAATGATCGAGCAGGAAGAAATTGGACATTTAAAAAAAGAAGAAATTAAGGGTCGTGGCTCATCCTCCTTTAACATCGATTCCACCTCGACACCTACAAGCACAGTTCAACATGACAGCGAAAGGAAATATAAGCAAGAAGGGATAAAATACACCAAAGTTGACTGATATGTTCTAATATCAATACTATCTTCAATTGGTCTTTACATTCTCAGTTTAGAAGGATGCCACAATACTCAAACATATTGCCTTGTAAATTTAAATCCACTTTTTTTTTATTTATTAGGTTTATACCTCGCAGGCTGCGCAATGATCGTAGTCATCTTCGTCACAATGCTAATCAAAAAGAAAATAGTTTATTTTCATTGATTCTACGCGGTTCCCCTATATATTTACATCCTATACTTCCACGACATCGGAAGCGACTTATCGCATCATGGTGCATATAATAAAATGATTTTCTTTTTCCTATGTATACTATTCTCGGTTTTCATGCTGATTTTCCTAGGAATCCTCTACTTAAAGCGTCAGAAGTATAACAAAGTTCTTGCTGGAATAGCGATTTCCGTGATATTTGTTATCGCATTTACTTCGTTTAAACTCCGCTATGGTTGTCATAAATGGATAAACGGTTTAAATGGAATGAAGATCGACAATAGTCCAAAGAGTAATAAATGTTATATTATACAACCTAATAAATGTTGGGTAAACATGTGAGACGGGTGATTCGATGTTAGTTGGATATGACAAGAGGATTGCAATAATTTCCGTACCGGAGAACGACAAGAACTGATCAAGTATTGACCGAGTAAATTCAAAAATACTTTCAACTTCGGATACCCGATAACAACGAACTACACTTGGTGAAACGCAAGTCACTTCGATCGGTTTTTCAATAACGTGATGACCGATTTTATCGACTGAGATAAGGATAACTATTATAACATGGAGAATAAACCAGAAGTTTTGTTGAAGTTTAATCAGATTTCCGAGTTGGGAAAGATCGAGTTCAAAATCAACAAAAATGAAAAGGTAATTAAAGAACGAGATGAAGTGTATAATCGTCTAAAAGAGGATGAAAAACCGAAATACAAAAACTTCCTTTTTATATACATCGACGCGTTATCACGCGCGCACTTCATTAGGAAGATGAAGCATACAATTGAATTTCTTTATAAATACTTTGATAATGATAAGGAAAATAAAGTCGCGTTTCAGATGATGAAATACCATGCGTTTATTTACTTTACACCTCCGAATGTAAATCCTATGTTTTACGGTGAGAGCATGCAGAATTCGAATGGGACTAATATTATCAGAGCGTTCAAAGAACGCGGGTTCATTACAGGACAATCGAATAACATTTGCAGTCGGGAATGATATGATCTCGAGGACGACTATACCAAAGATATGGATTTCGAGGACTTCGACCATGAAAACATCGCAATGTTTTGCGATCCAAATTTTTTCAACTATGAAAACCCTTTCACTCCTTATCTTGGGCCTTATTCTATCAAACGTCGTTGTTGATACGGTCGTGATACCTTTGATTACGTCTTGGACTATGGTGAGACATTTTGGGATACTTATAAAGATCAACGTAAATTCTTACGTGTTGCCTTCCAGGATGCACATGAAGGAACAGGTGAGGTTGTTCGATATTGAGATGAACGTTTAGCGGTTTTTTTGAATTCCTTTTGATCGAAGGGGTATTTAGAGGACACCGCGATTTTTATGGTCAGTGATCACGGAAACAACATGATAGGGTTTTATAATATTTTCCAAGTTGAAGACTTTGTTATGGAGAAAACCCTTGCGAGTTGGTATATTATTTTACCGAAGAAACACGATAAAGATTTAGAAAATCTCAGGATGAACCAACAGGTAATGGTAACACCTTATGATATTCATGATACAATGCTTGATATTATACAATTCAAAGAAGGAAGTAAGTATTCGTCAAGGAACGGAAGCACAATATTTAAACCGATTAATGGTTTATTCCGGGATTGCAAAACATATGAACTTGATTGACAGGATTTATGGTGTAGATGTATTAATTATCAGTAAAAAAATAATTTCAATTTATATTATTTTAACATTAAGATTGATATTGATCGTATCATATAATAATCATAAATCGATTCACAGCGTTCTAATTCAAGTTTTCCATTCGAATTTTCTTCTCGAATTGTTTGATAAGTCACCATTCTCCACCTATTATAATTATCTCTTCTGTAGGATTATCTATTGAGATAGATAGTGAAATATAAGAATACACAAGAGATTTGTTTCTAATAGTTTATTGTTATCTTAATTTAAACAAATTTAATTTTGGCAACTTCACAAAACCGTGGTAATGAAAACTTATTTTTCACAGAATCTAAATGACTTGATTTAACCTTATGTAATCACCTGCAGATATCTCTCGCGCATTCCTTTAACTCCTCTTCACTATATCGAGTTGCTTGTTTCAATAATTCCTTATTATAGATATTGAAAATTTTCATCGAGAGTAAACATGATGTTGCTGCGATAATACTGTTCCTGTATTGTAACATTTTATAATCAGTTCATCCCAGTTCAATTCAAAACCAGGATAAGGTGAAAACGGTTTCTTCCATGATAAGAATTTGTTGATACATTTCTCAAAAACGGTAACTCGAAGGGATGGTAATATTGAACTCAAGGGCTGTTAAAATATTAAATTCCATTTCAAGAAGTTCTTTGATATGGTATGTTTTATCAGTTACGTAAATAAATTGTTTTGCCTTTGGTGTGAGTATCTCCTCGTATTTACATGCGATAAACATTGCAGTGATTCCTACTAATTGTAGTTTAGTCCGTATTATATTATGTTTCTCTAAATATCGATCTAATATATTCACCGTTCAGTAAAGAGTCTCTGGGTGAAAACCAAATTGTCAGTGGACTTCAACTAACCAATTAATTAATTTTCTCCTCATGTTCCATGTAATATCCTTCTGCTGTCACATATATTTGGGGTTAACCGTGGATTGTTGTTCCTCTTCAAGTAAGAAAATGTAAATATTTTCAAAGTATTCACTTACGTTTTGTGGGTTCGGATTCATATTTAAAGATGATGATACTGATACTGATACTTCTGTTAATTCCGGATTATCTTTTATGCAAATATCATCGACGTGGAAGGGAATTGTTTCACTATCATCTTCCTGTTCTTGAAGAATACATTTCTTACTGAACTCTTCTGGGATTGGGTTGAAGATCTCGTTCTTAAAGGAAAATTCATTAAATACAATAACATTATTTTGATCATTAATATAGGGATTACTTCAGTTTAAGTTAATGTTTGATACGATTTCATTTTGATTTTGGTTGATTTGTTCAGTTTTGTTATTGTCGAATAGAGTACCGAAATCCCTTCGAGGGTTGAGATGGTTTTTATTTCCTGATTTAATAGTTATTTCTTGAGTGAAATATCGAGTACTTTTATCGTATTTTGGGGAGTGAACAGAAATTGGGAAATTTGTGATATCTGCTCCAAATTTTCTGGTTTGATATGGATTCTTAAATATGTGAATATCTTCGATATTTTGAGAACTGCTAAACTGATAATCTCTTTTATTTGTTGTTGGAATGAAAAGGTTTGTCAGTGAATTATTGAATGTTCTTCTTAGCATTAATACTAGTTAAGTTTATTTAAAATTTAAATATTTCAGTTAATTAACTTTTTATTTATTTTCATCGCAATATGATTATATAAAGAAAACAATGAGTAGGTAAAGTGTTAAGATTGATGAAATGTCATTGATCGCCAATATCATCGAGAATAATCAAAGTAATCAAAGGAAGGAAACAGGAAGAAATGTTGAATAACTTAACCAATGGTTTATGAAACAGAAAAAGGAGTTTACAGATAAGGATGTTTTGATGGATGAATTGGAAATAAAAGCAATTTTACAAGGTTGAAAAGGAAAAGATGCAAACAACACTTCAATGGTAGAAAAATATACTGATATTGCTTCATTCTATCCCATCTAAAGAATCATTGTTATTTTATTTTTCTTATATTGAATAGAAGTCAATCTTTCATACTTACTTATTAAAAAGCACATTAAATAAAGAAATCTAAAATTGTTCAACTATCTCAAATATCAAGAATTGCATTAGTCAAAAAAAACCATCGCATCGACACTGATTTGATTAATATCACATTATTATTTACAATCCCATCAAAGTAACCCACAATTAAAATCAATAAAAAATACAAATAAAAATAAAATTAATAACATGGTAAAACCTCATCACAGTACAATAAGGAGATATAATCAACACTATTAGTTCAATTAAACTAAACATATCCCTTCTTCATCTAACACCGAAGATGATAAAATGTTCCAAATATACATGTCTTTAAATGTAATTGGTCAATATTTTCTTTTCAATAAATAATTACACTCTATTTCTTTATTTTATTTAATCTGAATCTTCGTCAAAAGTTGTAACTTTATTTTCAGTTGGCATGATCATTGCTCCAGTTTTTTTTGCTTTATTTAAAGGGTCACCAAAACCGCCGCGACCACCGAAGCCACCACGACCGCCTCTGCCGCCACGACCACCGAAGCCACCACGACCTCCGAAACCACCACTTGGTTTATTGCCACTTGCGTCAATTCTTAATTCACGTCCGTCTAATTCCTGTCCAGCCTTTGCTATAGCTGCTTCAACTGCTTCTTGGGAATCGAAATCAACATGAGCAAATCCTTTCAGTCTACCGTTCTCGTCCTTCGCGATACGAATGTCTTGAACATTACCGCAATCGCTGAAGAATTTACGCATAGAGGCTTCTGTAGATTTAAAGCTAATATTGCCAACAAAAATACTGGCTTTATTATCGTTTCCACGACGGTTATTACCGAAGTTGTTGTTTCCTCGGTTATCACTCTGCTCTGGCTTTTGGTTAGAATAACGAATATTAATTTGACGACCGTCTAATTCTAAACTCTCAGCGTCTTTCATGGCAGCTGCAGCTGACTTCTTGTCGTAGAATTTACAAAATCCGAAACCACGAACTTTTCCGGTTTCTTTACTTGTTGGGATCTTAACCACTTCAATGTCACCGTATTTTTGGAAGAAATTCGCAAGGCTTTCTTCGGTTGTGTTGAATGAGAGATTTCTTACAAATAATTCCTCGAATGCGTCTTCTGGAATTGGTTCTTCTTTGGTGTTCTTTTTGGTATTAGTAACAACGACTTCTTCTGAACTGTCCTCTTTAGCTTTTTCGGATTCAACATCAGAATCAGATTCTTCTTTTTTGGTTGATACTTTTTTCTTTGGTTTTTCCTCACTTTCCTCATCTGAATCTGCCTTTTTAGCGGGAACTTTTTTCGCGATTTTCTTTGGTTTAACTTCTTCCACACTTGACTCATCATCTGAATCTGCCTTTTTAGCGGGAACTTTTTTCGCGATTTTCTTTGGTTTAACTTCTTCCTCACTTGACTCATCATCTGATTCAATTTTCTTAACAGGTGCTTTTTTCGCAACTTTCTTTGGCTTTTCTTCTTTGTCTGATTCATCGTCAGAATCGACCTTCTTTACGCTTTTTTTGACATCCTTTTTGGTCTTTTTATTTAAGATTTTAACATCTTCTTCAGAGCTATCTGACTCCACAACTGGTTTCTTTGGTTTTTTCTCTTCTTTTTTAACGATTTTCTTTGTCTGAACTTCTTCGGATTCTGAATCTGAAAGTTCCGCATCAATTTTTGTCTTAATACCCATAACAAGTAATAACTAACTTACTCAGAGACTCCTTAAATATTGGTAGTTAAGATAATTAATTAAACAAATTAAAACATTAATTCTTTAAAAAAAAGATAATAAATTAATAAATTGAGCTCAGCGAGCTATTATTTGTTTCTTTCGCATGTGATTCTTTAATTATTAAGTCAACAAATTACCATGACATAATTCTTTGATTGAAGATAAGTCAAGAAATATTTTTTCTTTGCTAAAGCGAAGAGAGAGAGGATTAAATGAAATCGACATTTTCCTTGTTTTGAACTGAGAATTGTCGGGATATTACGTTATAGAATTGTTTTCGATTTTTTAATAATTGCGTGTGATCTTGTTATTTAAAAATAAAATTTAGTTTTTTATTTTTATTTGTTTATGAGAAATAAATATTTCAGATTGGAGAAAAAGATAGTCAGGAGTAACACTAAGCATGACAAATAAAAGAAACTGGAACATGACCGAAAACTACGACAGAATGAAATAGATAATGCATTTAACAAAATGAGATTTGGAATCACTCTCATTGGAAATTAAATACATGATACAACATGAACAAAAATAAGAAATTTACCATAAGTTGCTAACTGTCCCAACATACTTTGTTATCATTATAACCAATACCGGCCTACAAAGATAAATACCCCTCTCACAAAACTTACAAAAACATTATATACCTTGATTATAAGAAATATTTACAAACCCAAATGTAATAATGAAAATACAAAGAAAACCTTTGGAACTTAACCAAGAAATCTTATTGTTTATGTAAACACGACTTAAAGCAAACTCGGATAACATTGAAGATAAATCATAAACTAAGTAATGCAGGGAGAATTCTCAAACGAAATGTGGAAGAAAGCGTTTACTGGATCGGATAATCCTGTTTAGATAAACCGATAAAAAAATAAAAACAATCTAGTGAAATTGGTTCTGATACCCGCATCAATAAATAGTTATACTTATTATAATTATCAAGGAAATCATAAACTAACCTTAATTAAACCAATTAAATCGTTTGTTTTAAACAATTATTTATTAATTTATGCTTTATCAACAAATTTATTTTTTCTTTTTAATGTAAATACAATAAACTATTCAATATTTTTAACAATGAGTGAAGAACAATTCGAAACAGACGAAACCGGCAGTGTTCATTATAGTAAGTCAATCAAAGGTGAAATGGGAATGTTAAATATTATTAAATACATTGCTTCAATACTATGAGCATTTTGCTTCATTATTTGAGCATGTATCATATGGACAAGCTCGATATCGACTAACGAATTACAGGCGAATAATGAAACATGATGAACAACAATCAATACTTTAGAGAAATTGAACTTAGAAAGCAAGGAGAAGTTAGAGACAATCATTCAAGAAAATAAAGAAATTCAAGACGATATTCTTGAAATTAAAAAACTGTTAAATATTTTGTAATAGATAACATGAAGAAATTCGTTTATTTTTATAAAAGCTTCATTCAATAATGAAGTGCCACATTAAAATACATTAAAAAATGCAATTTTTTTCTCTATCCTCATTCACCAAAATCAGGTAATGAACCGATACTTGAGAATGATCGATTCAAAGAGCGGGTTCTTTTAAGTTTATTAGGTAAACTATATCGTGAATGAATGCTAAATACCCTCGAGAACTTGCCATGTTTCCTTATTAATTGTGTTGATTTTTGTCGATATTCTTTTGAGTTGTCAGTGGTTTCGTCTTCATCATCTTCCTCGTAAAGTTGTTCGATGATAATTCGATAATTTTTTACTGTGAATATTGTTACATATATTAATATACTCAAACTCACGGAGTAGCATGTAAAATTAAACGATTTAATTTCTGTTCATGTTCCCCCAATTATCGGTCCTACCGACTCTGCGATATTTACCCTAAATTATATCATCCACTCGCATAATCATTAGCTCAAGTTTCATCGATATTTAAAAAGTCTTTAGATTCATCCATTAAGTCTACTATAGCTGGTATAGTAATCAACGCCCCTGTCATCCCTAAACCAATTAAACCAATTATTATAATAAACAATGACTGTGGTAATACCGACACCGGGCATAAAAATAGAACGAACACGATATTTCAGAATAACCCAACCGACATTGTTCATTTCGCGCCTCAAATGTTGCTAATTCTGTCGAGGAATTGTAAAGTCATAAAATAAGTGAACATTTGTATAATAAAGAAAAACGAAGTTTTCTCAATAGTTAATCCAAAATTAATTACTAAATGATTAGCAAACACCGGATAAATAAATGACGTAGAGATCATATCAATGCAAACAGCAATAAAAGTTAAAAACATGTTTCAATTTGATAATCATTTAAAAAAATTCGGGTTTTCCCTGAGTTACTATCAACTTTAATATCTTCGATTTTCAATTATCAACGAATCTGTTTGAGAGGATCATACATCAACCGGAAATAAAAAATGGTGAACTCATACCAAGAAAATGATAGAAGAACGAACCTATCAAAGGACCAATTGTTAAACCGATACTATATGAGAGTTCCATGTACCCTATATTTGCCTTCACTTTATCTTCATCGCTGCTTGAAGCGGATATTGAAAATATTAGCGTTGAGGTTATTGCACATCCAATTCCTTGTGAAAATCGAAGGATAAAGGATAATAAAATAAATAAAAATTTATTCGGTATGTAATGAATTCAACCGTATAAAATGGTGCAACATCCTTCGAGAATAATGGCACG
Organism: Balantidium ctenopharyngodoni; assembly: GCA_036325645.1. Lineage (NCBI taxonomy): Eukaryota > Ciliophora > Litostomatea > Vestibuliferida > Balantidiidae > Balantidium > Balantidium ctenopharyngodoni. The sequence goes on from JAWNBB010011814.1 coordinate 17,566, forward strand.
GCTGAAAGAACTTTTTACCGAAGTAAGTCACCAAATTTGGAATAAGTGGTATAATGATAACATTTGATATAGCAAATGAAGCGAAAATTATACCTACTATAGTATCATTTACGTCTTTTTCACGAGCGACTATTGGATATAAAGGAGCGATTAAGGAATATCCAACAGCGGATAAAGTGTTTATGCAGAAAAGTATTGCGATTTCATTCATTTACTTTAATGCTAAAATATATTTTAAAAACACTATATTAATTTATTTAGTTTGATCAATTATTTTAAAAGTAAAAATATGGATAAAAGAAATAAGAGGCCATTGGGGATTGGGGATTGGGGATT
>JAWNBB010011870.1:0-15982 GCA_036325645.1 Balantidium ctenopharyngodoni
AATCCCCAATCCCCAATCCCCAAGCTTTATAATATCTTGTATATTAACTACATTACCTAACAATAACAATAATTATTTCATTTAATAGCGTGCACTTCCACAACTCAACTATCTCAATTAATTATGATAACTTATTCTATTACATTATTAAATAAATCTGCATATTAAAAATGAAATTCAAATTCTGCGGAAACATTGACTGTCCCGATTGGTGAATTACCGAAATCATATTTTTAACAAAGATATCCTCAGTAAAGCTTCGTATTTGATGTAATCAAATGTGCACATTTATAATATCCAAAGGTAAAAATTTCAAGGACGTTTCCAACATTTTAGAAGAAATGGGGTTTTCATCACAGGAATCCACAATAATTATTTCAGTTTTAGAATTTATTTTAAAGAACTCCTCGAAATTTGATGTTGATGATTTAGCCCTCAACCAAGAGCTTCAACAGTTGGGACTTCCACAAGAAAACGCTGATTCCATTAGCAAAGTGTACAAGAATAAAAAAGAAATTTTAAGGACGAATTTAATGAATCAGATCTTCGGGTTTAATGTCATTAAGGATGTAAATTACAAAATCAGTTATAACTTAGGAAACCAATATTCACAGTTTGCCTTCGAGAATGAAAAGGAAGATAATTGAATGGAAGATAACTACCAAATAACAAGTATTGATAAGACACGAATCAATTTGTGCTTTAGTGTAAATGAAAATAACGAAAAAAAGACGTGAACTACTGATAAGGAAACTCTTGGAAAATTAATTGGTGAGTTAGAGAGGTGCTCTGAGATAATAAAAAAATATAAGGAACAGGCTTAGATATATGAATAGGAGATACTATTTGAGTTTAAATTAATTTAATTATTATGACACTGTTTCGATGATTCTTTTATGATAAATATGATAATGCATTTTAAGAAAAATAAAATGAGGATATTGATTTGGAGTTATATGACAATCTATTTCTTGGGGTTCACTTATGTGTTTTATTTAAGTTGTTAGGGAGTGAATTGTTATCTATTCGATAATAAAAATAATATTCAAATGATCCTGTATTTCTTTGCATTCCATTACCAACTAATTTCTATTCGCGTATAACTTGAATACTAACTCATACTGCTAAAATACTATAAATTATTAGAAATGTTCCAGTTTGTTCAATTGAAACTTTGTTGAGGAGTATATTTATTAAATAATTAAATTGTATGTAAAGTCTTGCACATCATTTGTAGGAAAAGAAATATTTCGATACTATTTAAATATCATCTCAAATACTTTATTTATTTCCACTTTTAATGCCCTCCACGCGGTGGTCTAAATCCTCCACCTGAATTTCCTCCACGTGGTGGTCTAAATCCTCCACCTGAATTTCCTCCTCTTTGGGGTCTAAATCCACCACCTGAATTTCCTCCTCTTTGTGGTCTAAAGCCACCACCACCGCGACCTCCTCGTGATCCACCTCGACCACCTCTTCCCGCAGTTTTGTCGCCTGGTTTCCTTGGCAAGAATCTAGCGAAAGGAAGAAAATGTTCAACATTCATAAAAATACTTTCCCTTCTTTAATAGAAGTCGGTTTAACATCTTTATCGCATATAACTGAGAACATCTATTGTAAGAAGAATTAGAGAATTAATATTTACAAATTCATTTATGGGTCCTAAAACGTCGTCGACTCAGCCTATTTTCTTGTTGTTGTTGATATAGACAGGACGTCCGAAAATCGGAACTTTATCTTTCAATTCATGCTTAACCAAAATATATTCTTCAACTGGATGCATCACTTTGCCTACCTGAACAACCTCTCTCGGTGGTTCATCCCAATTTTGTCTATTAAATCCACCGCGTCCTCCGCGACTTCCTCCACGGCCTCCACGGCCACCTCGACCACCTCTCGGTTGAAATTCCTTTCCCATTATAGATAATAAATTTGATAATTATATAATATATATAAATAATTAATTAATACCAATAACAATTAATAATCCATAACAAAGCAATATCAAAATCTCTCTTCATTTAACGATTCCTAAAGCTTCTTTTCAGTATATTTCATTCTACCTATATCTCGCGGTTATTACTGTACACCAAGGCTTATTAAAAATCTCCAATATTTGAATAATATATATACTAACAAATTATAAATCCATAATTACATATTAAATAATCAATTTTTTATTATTGTTCTTCCTATCTTCACAATATCTTTATACTTTCGAATATATAAATTGAGACATTCAAGGAAAGAGCTTCCTTTAATATTATTTTCTCATTGAAGTTGTTTCGATTACATAACATCAACTCTTTAAACTATCAATAATAACTCAAATAATCATATTTATTAATATAATCCAAAATAGCTTATTTTATATCTACAAGTCCATTTTATAAATTATTCATTGAAGCATGTCATAAAGGATTTTCACCGATTTTTTTCTTTTATTGAAGACGGGTTAAGTGTACTGAAGTAAGAGTTTACCTCTTCTTTTAAATCGTTTGTTAATGTTTTCACACTTTTTTGTCAAACGTACCTTCCGTATTTATTTTTAATCACATCTAATAACTTGTTCGAGTAAAATCATTCTTTCACCAGTAGTTTCTTTTGGTTCTCATCGAGTCATTCAAGCATTTTTTCGGAAACGTTTGAAGAGTACTTTTGCATGGACAGTGTTGAAATGTTTTCGATAATTATTTTAATAATAGGATCACAAGTGACGTTTCCCCAATTTTCAAATAAAAATTGAATCGCGTAGTTGCCATAAGGACTTTGAGAGATTTCAATACAATTCTCAGTAATAACCTTTAAAATCCTTGTCTTGTACTGGGGAGAATAACTATTCGAAATAAATTTTTTTATTAAACAGATACCATTTGCATCTCAGCATCAGGCCTTCAAATTCGTTAATATTATTTCATTTAATTTCTCCCTGTTTTTCTCCTTTATCGTTCATATTATTTTTTGTAATACATATGTGGCGTTGTTGTTATACGCCATATCAAGTTCGTGATCTACGATGGAATTAAGGATTAAATTTTGCTGTTCTTTATTAGTGATTAAATCAAGTATCGCCTGAAGAACGTGTGTTCCTGAGTAGTTTTTTGAGATAGTAACGAAATCGGAAAGGATGAAGTTGATTATTCAATTCAATTGAATATAGGATATGTTCTGTATGAGTTCTTGAATAAAATAATTTCCGTACACATCCATCATTATCCTTGTGAGGGAAGTGTTTAACATGTTGATTAATATTGTTTTACACTCGCTCGGGGACTTATTAAGGTTTTTTTGTACTTCCCGTGCGCCTTTTTGGTTGCATAATGAATCAATGATCCCATTTGGGAGAGAGGAAATGTATTTTTCGAATTTTTCTATTTCGGATTGCTTGAAATTTTCTTCCTTGAATGTCGAGGAGATTTTAGATGACGATGCGATAGAGTTTATATTCATGCTTTTTTTATTTGAGTAGTCATAAGATACCTTTTTGGTGTTTTTATTTTGGTTGGTATTTGTTTTGTATTTGATACTGTCGTTGTTTTTGTTATTAATTACGTTTTTGGAGGAGTTGTTCTTACGATGAGGATGGGACACCCCATTATTTGTGGTATTAAAATTAGTCGGGTTTTGATTGTTTAGGAAGTTGATATGAGTATTATTCATGTTATTGTTATTGGGATAACCGCTGTTGTTCAGAGTGGGATTAAATATCATATTTCCGTTCAAAATCTGTTGCTGTATTGGCTGTTGCTGCTGTAATCCTTGTTGATTTTGTGGTTGCATTTGCAGAGATTGTTGCGGGAATGTCCCTTTTCTTTCAGGTATAATTCTGTTATGATTTGCACAATTCATACATCCTCATCCATTACAGTTATTACATATAATATTACTCGTATTTTGTTGGGAAGTGTTTCATATATTGTATGGGACAGATCTTTGCGATAGACTTAAATTCGATAGATTAGCTATATTTAGATTATATTGTTGATTTGTATTTATCATAAATGGGATCGCAGGTGGCACTTGCAATTGAGAATGATTAAAAAGCCGCCTTGATTCCCGGGTGTATATATCAAACCATTTTGAATATTTTGTGTCGGTGTATTAAAATATCCTGTATTTCCCGTGTTACTATTCGAAGAATTAATTGCGCTATTTGTATTCGAAGTATTCATTCACTGTGATTGCATTTGTTGTCTTCGTTGATATTGATATAGCATTTGTATTGTACTATCTGAATGAAATCTGGACTTTGGCTCGGCTCTGAGGGTTTAAATCCAGTGTTAGAAGTTTCTTTTGGTTTGAAGGCAAGATCCTATAATAAATAGTAATTTATTATCTTACATCGACAATTTCATCATCGTCTAGATTTTCGTCAAAAGGGATATCTGAATTATCTTGGTAATCATACGAATCGGAATTATCCTTTTCCATATCGTTGATTAAATTTGAAGGAAGTAATTCGGTTATTGATTTATTGGGCTTTAGATTAACTGAATCGTTCATTTCGGATAAATTATTTTAATATTAATTAAAATTTATCGGTTTTACTGCATTCATATTTATGTTGAGATTAAATCGGTTTTTGTTTTATTTGTTTACAAAGGAAAAGAATGAGATTTTCGAAAGAAGGGGATGGGTTGCTGTTGGATTGGGATGTGATATAAGAAAAGAAGAAGAATAATTATATTATTTTAGTACTTTATTATATGGAATGATTGTGATGAAGGGAGTAATCAATTATTTAATTATGTGTGATATACTTAGTCCTTATTAGGCTATTGTTTCAATTTCACTAATATATTGCATCTTTAATGAAGACTTATGATGTTATAATTGATTTGGATTGTTTCGATGGTAACCATAAGTAGTGTTATAAAAAGAAGAATTTATTATTGTATATTATTATAACTTGTTATATAGAAAAACAATAAAGTCGTTGTTTGGGATAATTATACTAAGAATTACACTTTTAAAAGTATTACAATGTTCAACATTATTTATACCAATTTCGATACTGGTTTGAATAGACTAAGGAATACGATTTTATGTAATAATGGAACTATCAAAGAATACCTGAAGGTGACTTGGAACATGGAATTGAAAAACCCTAACTAATGACTACTCATACATCTTGTTGACTATCAGTGGAGTATTATCATATTATAATTAAGATAAAAGTAACAATAACTTTCAATAATATTTACTATAATACTCAATAAAATGGATTCTTCTCAAGACAACAAAGAAAACCAAATTCTAAGTTCAATCCTTCCGAAAATCCACGAATACTTCGAAAGCAAAGAATACTGAACAAAAGACAACCTTTCTTCATTCCTCGATTACATAGATTGAAATATTTGGAGTTCGGAAAACGAAAAGATATTTTATGGAATGCCTGATCAGTCGGTCTTGAAAAGAAAGCAAAAATCGAATTAAACGTGTATTACTAATAAAAAACCTCACAAACTTTATCCACAACCATAACTCCAGTTACTACCAACCAGAGAAAACCTTAGAAAGTTCAGTAAAACAATACTTTTCAACAACTTTTAAACCAAACTTAAATCTAAATTACTCTTCAAACAATGACAATAATGATCTCTGATTCGAGTTTTTTAAGCTTCTTTCCCTGCAACCTTACTCAGGGAAGAAGTCTTGAACGCTTAACGATATTAACATGTCCCTTCAAAAAAATTCTTTTATTTATTTAAGTAAAGAAGAGATTATCGAGATATTAAACGGCTGAAATGATAATAAAAAGCTCGTTGAAATACCGAATGATATGTTCGTTACATTAATGGAGAACTTGTTCAAAAAGTTCGAGTATAAGTGAAACGACAGTGACGTAAGCACGCAAATCACTAACAGTTACACTGATCACGACTTTAAAACACCGGAAAGCAGGACATTCCACTACATTTACGATTTTGTTAATATCATTTTCAAACTAAACGACTCCCTGAAGATCCTCGGCGTTAAATGATTCGAATCAAATAAAGTGAACAAGAAGCCCTCTGATAAATCCTTATCAAACCCGACTAATCAAGAAACACATTTAAACGAAGACTACAATTGAAAATATTTCCAAGTTATTTTAAACGATATTCAAGTCTATCTATACGAAATATTAAGAGAATACTATGAACAAAAGCAAAAATTCGAGTTTTTTAATGACAAAATCACATCGAAACTCAACGAATTACAAGAGTATAATACTAATTGACGTGATAAATGAGATAGTTCAATGTACCGGGACAATGGTATCAGCGAAAGAGGCAATAACAACATGGGAGAAGAGGTGATGAATTTGAAAGAAATAAATAGTACATGAGTTACTAAAATGAAAGCCCTTGAACAAGAGAATTACGAAAAAGAAGAAAATATTACTTTGCTTAATAATACAGTGCATAATTACCAGCTTGAAGTAGAGGAGATGAACAAAAAGATCAATACAATAAACAAAGAAAATGATATTTGAAACACGAATTATACAACCCTACTCAATGATTTCAATCGGAATATGTTTAAAGATAAACTGGCTTTGCAAAAAGAGGATGATTCTTTAACAGAGGAACAAAAACATTTAGTTGATTTACACCATCAAGAACTTGTTTCATATACAATTGAAAGAGATAAATACTCAGCGACCATCGAGGAAAATAATAAACACCTCAAAGCGCAGATAAGTGAGTTAGAAGCTTCTAAAAAGAAAATCGAGACTGAATTAAATGAATGAAAAGTATGAAATTCAACGTGAAACCAAAGAAACAATACATGAGAAAGTAAAATGAGTCGCTTCAGAAGGATATTGACGGATTATCCGGTAAAAAAAATACAATGTTAAGTTCATTATTAAAAGCTGACGATTATAGTCAAAGAACAAATGAAATTTCAAATAATTTTTTCTTCACGATAAACAAAACCAGAAAACAAGAAAAAGAGAAGGAGTCACAGAGTTTTATCCAAGGAAACTTTGATTATTTATGCATAAAAGATAATGATTCTATCGTTCAAAATATCGATGATTCCTATTATAACAGTACGTCGAATCTCGTGTTTACGGAATTTATTAAATATTGAGATGACGATAAAAAAATGATCAACTGTATCTGATTTATAAGCCAATCATTTATATATCTTTTCGATCGGAAAACACTGGAAAAATGCTTTTCGATTGCGTTAGTTTGCTTAACAAAAATAAATGTCTCAACGAATAATAATTGAATCTCTTTGGTTTTCTACACGGGTGAGATACTGATTTTTGAGGTCTTTCGTGTTTTAGAATTTATTAATTTCTTTAAAGCGATGAATTCATATGAAAAGGGAAATAATTACTCGATTGATATAAGCAACTATAACGATCAGTTCATAATTGAGGAAAGAAAGAAAAATTATACAAATACTCCTTACTTCGGCAAGGCGCAGATGTCGGGGTATTGAAAGAAGAAATCAGACAATTTCCTTACGGGTGGATACAATGATAAGTTTGTGATTATTTCTGATATTGGACTGATTATAATGGATGATCCTTTGGGGAAGCCAAGTGAAATTATCAATTTGTTATTTGCGAGAACTAATCAATACGAAGATAAATATAATAATCCTTTATTTGAAGTAGTAATCGGTAAAACAAAACATGTTTTCATGGTCAGTAGTTTAAATCTGAGGAAGAAATGGATGAATGAGATCGAGAATTGGATTTTACGAACGTATAATGCTAATATTGTACTTGAATAAACAGAAGCGGATTGTTATTAATTATGTGGTTCAAGTATTGATAATTTAATTTATTTCACATTATAATACAATATGCTAAATACGATTAATACATACATTAAGACATTTTATGGTCAACAAAACAAAAAAAGAAGAAAGTGGTTATGATTCAGTTTTTTATTAAATAATATTCTATCGTGTTCTATACAATTCTAACATTCAATTATCCTAATTATCAAACAATTTAAAATATTTTTCCCCATATCTATGATTGATTTAAAGATCTATCCTAGAAGTTGTTAATCATAAGAATACCGTCTAGTGGACCGAAATTTTGGTGTCTTCATAATTTAGATTTTTGAAAAAAGAAGTTTTCATTGCAATCGAAAATAATCTACAAACAGATTTAGAAATAACAAAACTCCAATAAGATAATACCTAGGCATTTAGAATCTAATATCTTAGATAGAACAAAAAGTGATAACGAAACAATTTGAGAATCAACGTAAACACGATGTTTTGGAATTTAAAATCAATAAATGATTCAATGAAGATTAATCATAATTATTATTATGAATAACACAAATGTATCTCAGGGTAAAGATATCAATGGGAGGTGAACTTATCAATCCGACATGCGGAATCCACACGGTTCAGTTTTCTGACCTATATTGAACATTTTATATACTGATAAAATATGAGAATTGAATACATGAAGATTTTGTTGTAATGCAAGGTTTCATGGACGATATGGCGATGATAGGGAAGGAGACCGCTAAAAATAAGACGAGTTTAATGTGATAATTGAAGAGTTAGAAAAAAGAAATGTTATAAACACAAATAAATGTAAACTTATAACAGAGGAAGATGAAGTTATAATTAATAAAATGAAAATAAGCAAGTCCCTCATAAAACAATAGCATGATATCTCGGACAAAGTATTCTTAATTATTGAAGTAATGGAATAATGTAACACAACAATTGTTCGGAAAAGTATCTCGTGTATGTGAGTTAACTCGTCAATAATGAACAAGAAGGCAAGAATTCAATGATTCCAAGGGTAAAAAAATATTAATTTTGAAAACGTTGATAAACTGGAAAATAATATTTTCTAACGTAATATTATTATCCACGCTACCAAGGAATCTTGTGAATGATTCAAGGTGTTCACATTATTCAATAATCGTATACTCTACTGAGATTAGTTGAAAGGAATCAACCGGTAACACGATATAATAATATGTACGTGCTTTGTGTTGAAATTATTTGAAAAGTTGTTATGACAAGGGCTATGAAGCCGAGGAGAATCTTGAAATTAAAAAAGCGAAATGATTACTGGAGTAAATAACGTGATATGGTCAATCTCACAGATTGGGACAATTTAGTAATTGAGGAGATGTACCCAGAATGTTTATAAATATGGAGATTCCAGGAAATATAATGAATATGGCAAATTGTAAATTATCTTGTGATATTACGTTGTTATCAAATGAGAAGTAGAGAAATAATTTTTGAAGATAAACACAAGAAGAAAAAGAAATATACAAAAAGAAAGATAGAATAATGATAATAATAGTAATATTAAAAAAATGAGTACATTAACAAAAAACAAGAATAACATTGATTGGGGATTGTAAATTGGCGATAAAAAGAAAGAAAGAAAGAAGGAATCCCCAATCCCCAATCCCAATCTCCAAACAAACGTGAAGAAATATTTTATAGTATCATTATAAACTCTAAATAATCACAAAATCAAATTATGAATTATTTCTAAATCTATCAACACCGAATCACTTATTTGTTAATAAAAATTAATCGAGTAATACAATTAATTATTCTGATATATGGGAATAACCAATTGCAAGAGTGAAGAAAAGTAAGACACGAAATATTCATAAACCGAACACAATTATCATCTTTAGAATAAATCCACTTTCCAGTAAAATTTACAAAATAAGGAAGTGAAGATAAGGAAACCCAAAACAAAGATAGCCCATCACCTTATTCTATTTCCAAGGCAACGAAGAACTTTTATTTAACTACCTTCGATATTAAGATTAACAAACTATATGAAACAGAGCTCACCTTCCGTGTCCTTGATAATCTCGAGGAATGACAGAAATTCAAGTAAATAACTTTCTTTATTGATGCGGTAGCAACACAGAAGACGATCTCGGTAGTTCTTTCCTTATTAAAATAGATCCTTCTTTAAAGGTGAATAATACTTCTTTATGAATAAGTACAATCCACCATCATTATTACCCGACGATAATAGCAATCAACGATGAACTGTTTGTCATCGGTGGGAAAAACCAAAAAATATGTGAGTATTATTCGATTGAAAAGGGAAAATGGAAGCAAGTTGCAGAGCTACCGGATGTCCGATACAAGGCATCTTTGTGCTATGATCAAACGAAAAATTTTTGATATTTATTTGGAGGATACAACAATGCAACTTGTAAGATAAGTATGACTATACTAAGAATAAATGTTAAATACTATATTCAATGGGAGACCTGACTGATTAAAGAAGGTAGTGAATTATGAGCGAGAAATGAATCGTTCTTGTTCTTTTCGGATAACAATAATAATATGATTTATATTTTAGGTGGGAAAAACCAGGATAATGAGTATGATGATAATATTGTTCTGTTTAACATTAAAACTAACACTGCAAGTTTGGTTGAAAGGAACAGCAGTTGTGCTAATGTAAAAGCGACGTTTCTGAATCGGACTTTTTGTACAGTGGAGAATTGAAATATGATAATTGCTATAGATGATAACTTTAAGATAGTTAAGATCAAGAATAATAATAATAATAATAATAATAACAATATGGTGATTGAGGAGAGTTGTTATGATAGTTGATATAAAACAGAATTTTAAGGTTGATTAAATATTGTATAAATAAACCTCGGATATTATTCTATAAGGTTATTGAACTCAAACAGACATTATCATGTGAACATATTGATACAAAAACTATGTTTTTGTTTGGTAAAAGAAAATGAATGTATTCAATTGAAGGTGTTACATTTCAGAAATAAATAATGATGTGAAGAACGGATAATATTCCTATTGAAAGAATATTTGAAAAAATGTAATTATTTTGCCTATCAATCAATCAATCTATTTGGAGTCATTGAAATTGAACTGAAATACGATTCATAAATCATCTTTATAAATTCAGGCTTTCGTAATGAATGAAATACAATCAGCATCTAATCTTGTTTTGTTTTTTGGTGAATTGAAATTACTTTAAAAACAAATATAAATCTTTAACTTGGAATTAATTTCATAATTATCTTCTCATTCTATGGCAATACATATACTATTCGACAACACTCTTTCCTTTAATATACCTCACCAACCTTTTGGCCAATATATAATTTAAAAAACAACCTTCCGTTTCCAATAACACCTTTTCCAAAAATAAAGGCTAAGCAGATAATATATAATACACTTTCAAACAGATACTTCCTTTCAATGGCGTCTTTTAAAATTTCATTCCCTTCTCGATTAAAAACAGAATTTACAAAATCACTTTTACTTCAATACGAAAAGTATAAAAACACTGGACAATACACCACGTAAAACAAATGAATCGACAAATCCCAGAACTTCACGTTCATTTGATTCATATAAACCTTCTGGAAGTTATAGCGATCTTTTGATGGATTGTTCGAGAAGTTCATCGCAAAAGTGTAATTCTTTACATTAAACATAAACGCGCTATACCAGAACTCAATTCCACCCAACACAGCCTCGACTCAAAATACTAACACTGTTAAAGTCACGTATATTATATCGAATAAATATTTATTCGAACTAAAAAACAGGAGTGATTGTAGTGGCAGTTTAAAGAAAGGTTCTAACATCAGTAAAAGAAGGATTATATTCACAAGGCTTCGACATTTGATTATTGTTGCAATTTTTGAAAAATTAAATTTATTATCAGTGACTGCGTTTTGCATGTCAACATTTTCAGCGTTGTCTCCTGCCATGAAAAAAAAATGATCGAAGTATGAGAGTCGTCACACAGGGCGGATTAGTAAAGATGTAAACACTCCGAAAATAAAAGAGTATAATATCATTACATCGTTAACTGTGCAAGTGAAAAACTTTGGACTGTACTGCAGTTGCGTGTTTATTTCAATTTGCGAATTAATTAATTCTAGTCGATTATTGATTACTTCAACCGTTGATTCGTATTTGAAATTCAAGAAGTCGGGGGTAAAATATTGAATTAGATAGAAAGCAAGACTAGATACAATAAATACTAAATAAATTATCTTCGCGTTGAAGCACCATAATCCTGGCTTATACACTTGTTGTTTAATCATTAAAAAAATGAAGTATATGAGCGTGATACATGAAAACGAAGAAAGAACTGTAAAATTCGTGTTCGTGTTCGATGCGTTTTTGTCTTCGAAAACTGTGGGTTCGGTTTTGTATCAGAAAATAAAGCAAAGGTTTTTAGCTTCATTAAGCAGAAGAGTAAGTAAGTTGCATCAATAAAATAATACGATTAGATCGAATTCAAAGAATTTTTCATCGTCTGATTTAATACAAAACTCTTCCATACTACAAGAGCGCACCATCCCGGTGCCTTTCTTTGATTTATCTTTTCGTCATTGAAGTAAATTCTCGAAGTCATTCTCATTAAGCGGTAAATATATAGATATATGTTTGAAGATGAAGTTTATAAATGTCTTTTCAAATTTGAATTTGTAGAATATAAGAAAAGAGGTTAAGAGGAATATGATTTCCCAGGATAATATTTCCCACATTCGTATATTAAATAAATAATTAAATAAATAAATAAAATCAATAATTATCTAATACAATAACATTCCAGTCAACACAGTCCTGAATTGAAAGAGTAAAAGAATAATAACAATAACCAAAATTAATTTAATTAATTTCGTTTTCATCGATATTTAATTGATGCCTCTTCGTATATTGTAATAAGGGAAATGCGGGAGAAAGTCAACTATATCCTATTATTAAAAAGCACGTTTGAATTCTTATATAATCTTAAATAATAATTTAATCCTTTCATATTAATTGTTTGTTTGTATCATTAATTTTAAGTTTAAAAATATTTTTATTACTTTATTAAAATAAGATTTCAACCTAAATTTAAACTTATTATTTAACTCAAATAATCCTTAAACATGCTCTCAACATATTAAATCTTCATCATCTTCATCATCATTTCAATGATTTCACACTAAAAGCTACTTTTCTAATTTATGGAGTTCCCATGTGCAATCGAAGTTTCAATATCAGATCTTGTCGGATTATTCTCTTCAGATATTAATTCACCAACGTCAGAAGATAATTTTCATTTTTCACGTTCTTATTTTTTCTGTTCGAAATTGCTCGGATTGTTATCATATTCTTCTTCGGTGGATTCCACCAAATTTTCCATTTTACTAAACGAAGTCAATTCAAATGAAGTTTCACTTGAATTCATGTTTTCTTTTAGTCAGACCATTTAAATTACTACCCGTATTGTTGGTTCTTTTATATTGGGTATAATAATTAATCGCTATTTGCATCACTTGTTTGAGCAGCAATATTGAACACGGAACGGATAAAATAAAACTCCAAAACAAGACGAATGTCGAAGCGACTATAATTATTGTCTTATTCGGGGTCCAAAATGAATAGGAAAAGAAGAACTCATAGTGAGGTTCAATTGTAATTATATCGTTCGTTCAACACCATACAGTGATGTAAACCGAATGAAGAGACAGCATCACCGCTGATAAACAGAATCAAATATAGTAGATTTTATTTTCATTTCCGATACACTTATTCAGCCAGAAGCTATGGTGATCAAACCCAATAACGCATTTGTCGCAAATACAGCAGTGTTTAACTGTTTTTTGCTTTAATGAAAAACAAGTATAGCAATAATTAATAATATTATTATCTCCCTTACTTATCAGAACTCTTCAAGGACTTTCATTCGGATTATCTATCACCGCTTGATCTTGATTAACATACCCTGAGCGACTGAGAATCAAAGTAAATCAACTCGTAAGAGTCAGACCGAAAAATACTCAATTTGCAATCGCTTGATTTAAACTGTAAATAAAGGGCAGAATAAGGAAGAATAATATTATTTCCGGTATAACGCAAAAGCTAATTATGAGATAACGATAAAAATTACTCGGTGGGATGTATTGAACAGGTGGTTCGAGAGTTAATAAATGATTATATTCATTTCTATCAAAGAGGTTTATTAAGTTTGTAAAGTTTCACTTTTTAGCGATATCTCACGGTGTTTCACCTTTGATGCTTATAATATTTTGATCTGCTCCTTTTTCTCATAATATCGTAACGAGATTATAATAGTTCTTCCCCGTCGCTAGGTGTAATGGGGTTAATCCTTCAATATCTTTTGCGTTAATACACGATTTTAGACTAAGTAATAATTTAGCTGATTCTTCACAACCCGAATAACAAGCCCAATGCAAAGGAGTTGATCCATTATCGTCGGCTGTGTAAACATCTTGCCCGTGATATTCCACAAAGAAAATAATCATCGACGGCTTGTTCCATTCCGCTGAGATATGCATTCAGTTTTTACCATTATTCGTGACTTGGTTTACGTCCGCACCGTTTTCGATTAGTTTTTTCGCAATGTTAATATTACCACATATAGCTGCGAAATGCAGTGCAGAGAAGCCGTCGCTATTTTTCTCGTTGATGATTCTGTTGAGATGCCCTTTAGATGTTAGCCCAATACGCTTTTTTATTTCATCTATGATTAGTGCAGCCATGTTTTCATTATTATATTGTACTGCTCGTTGAAGACCAGTGAAATCGGCTTCATCTTTAAACCTCCAGGGTTGATATTTGGAATTAGTGTAATAATTTTTTATTTCATCTTCTCTTCCTTCGGTGATGCAAAGGAAATAATTTGGTATTATTGAAGATAGGCCACCCTGACTGTCCCGGTTAACTGGTTGTGAGTTTTCGGTTTTGTTATACATTTATTTAATTAGTTTTGTAAACAAATTGATTATATATTTATAAGTTTTGGTATGTAATACACCTTAGAATAATAAATTAATATTGAAATTTAGAAATTCTGTACTCTTTATTAACTTCAATCCAGGAGATTTTATCCATTTTAGTCATTGATATACTTTAATCAAATGGAGTTTAATCGCTCCGCGAATTAAATCAGTCACTATTTTAACGTTTGGTAAAACATGATAATGCAAAGCATTGTAATCAGTAGAAGTCAAATACTCATATTTAGAAATGGAAAAGAATTTACTATATTTTAAACCTTGTTTCAATATAAACGAATAGGATCTCATCGATTAACTTGTGTCGTAACGAAATAGCTTAGGAGAAGAATAAAAGATTAAATATACCTGGACATTGTGAATAATATGTATAAATAATATATATACAATAGTTTACCACTTATTAGCAAAGGCAATTTCTATTCATACCTTCGTTTTCTCTGTTTACCTCTCACAGTCAACCTCTTTCATTAACATTCATTGAATTCTGTTCGTCATTTCAAACGCTTCAAGTTGATCCATTTCCTTCGCTATTTATTAATACACCTTTTTTACTCAATATTAAATTAACTATCCTTCCAAAGCATTCATTCACACCTAAGTTACTCAGAGCAGATGTTTCCCGATACTCTCACCCGCAATTCCTCGCAAAAACTTCTCCTTCTTCTTTAGCCACTTCTCTTTTATTTGTATCAGTTTTATTACCTACTAGTATACATGAGATTTTATCTTTTTCAGTTTTCTCTTTTATTTGGTTCATCCAATACGCTGTTTTCTCAAAACTATCTCTGTTGCCGACATCAAATACTCATAAAACACCATCCGCTCCACTATAGTATTGATTGGTTATATTTCGAAATCGTTCTTGTCCGGCAGTATCCCATATCAGCACCTTAATCTCCTTATTATTGTATATGATTTCCTTGATTTTAAAATCTATACCTATAGTTGATAACTGTTGCCGATAAAATATATCGTCGCTATAACGAAGGATTAAGCAGGTTTTACCAACTCCAGTTTCACCAATGACAAGAATTTTGAAATAATATTCCGGTGTTTGCTTTTCTTTATTCATTGAATTATTATATTTGAATAAAGAATAATTTTTTAAATGTATGTTTATCAAGATAATTGTAATAAGTTTAACTATTTATTTACAAAGGTTCGCTAAGATAAGGCATTAGATTGAATAGATTGGGGATTGGGGATTGGGGATT
>JAWNBB010011886.1:0-10007 GCA_036325645.1 Balantidium ctenopharyngodoni
AATCCCCAATCCCCAATCCCCAATCTATAAGCGTCTATAATTAATAAAATAAAAAATAAAATTACTATGATTTGCTTATTATTGATATATTATATATAATATCTCGTCTCAGCTTTATTAAACGTAACCAACAATAACAATATCCAACATCATTTACTACGCATTATTCCATTAACATAATTATGTTGATCATATTAATTTATTAACCATCTACTATTAAACCTCCCTTACACTCCTTATTATTCAAAAGACATTATCGCATATATCACTTTTGAAAATATCAATACAATAACGACAACTACAAAGTACAAAACCTTCACCAATGTCCTATTCCATCCACAATCAATCAACAACAAATAAAGTCCTAATTAATTATTACTCATCTATAACTATCAGAGTGTAATAATAACCTCACAATTAATTATTAATATAAATAACACTTAACAAAATCAATAATCATAATCCAAACTTTATTATTTTATATCATCTATTCCCAACACGTAACCAGAGCAATCTCCTCACCATATAATTATCTTCACGTTATCTCACCTAAGGCTTTTAACGCATGATATCACACTGTTAAACACCATAATCATCCATTATAAATCTTATCATTTTTCATCTTTTAATTGGTCAACTAAACAAGACAAACCATATCATCCTCCAATTTTCGATAGTTCAATTAATAAAAACCGAACCAAATGAGTACATTTTACCGCGAAACACCTTAAACATAAATATATAAATATATATCATAATGAAAAATAATTAAAGCTCATTAAATAAATCTATTTGTATATATAAAATGGATATCTCCCAACTTCAGCAACCTCAACCCCCCCTTTCCTCACTCCAAAGTGAAGAAAACACCAAACTTCTCTTTTTCGACAACTTCATTTATCCGAAATCTCAATACAACGTTGAAGAAATCTTCTTCGGCAAGGCGGTGAGCCTCCACCAAATCCGCATACTTAAATCCGATTCTAACCCGCACACGAAAATAAAAAGTATGATTAGTCAGACGCAGAAAACCCCGATTTACAACTTCGAAATATTCGCACGGAACCTGAATACAATCTCAGACAAATTCGAGAAAATCTTTTTCAACGAAGTCATAAACAAAGAAAATGGCGAAGCGGATTCGGTGTTTCCTATCCTTGATGAACTCGTGACAAACCACATCATCATCCGCGGAATGTTCGAGAAAATCACAATCTGTATCTACGGGTCTCCCTTCTCAGGAGCGGAAAATCATGTGCTCCTGGAAAAAGCGAAGAAAGAAATCTCATTGGGAAAAATAAACGAAGCCTTCACAAACAAGAAACCAATCAACGATTTCCTTCCGATTTCACAAGAAGAAATCGAGTTGACCAAGAAGTACCCCGTTGGAGACCTGGTGAACGACTACTTAAAATACGAGACTTGAGACATGGTGAAACGTTCCTACGCAATAAACAAACCGAATTGAAACATGGTCGATAAAAATAAAATCGGATATAATTACTACGAAAACGACATGACAAACTACGTGAACAGTATCCTCAATTTTTATTCCTGCTACAACGAGATTCTTCAGGACTTCGTGGCGAACAACACCGGAGTCTTCTCCATGTCAAAGCTGATCCTCGACCATCAAAGCAACTTCAAGAGTTTGTTCGATGTTATTAAGATACTTATCAACCGAAATTACTCCTACGCGGATAACGACTGTGTATTCCGAAAAGAGAATTTAGAAATTTATAACAAAATCCCGGAATTCACAGTGAACGCAGTTATCAACGCATTAAAAGGAAGTGTCTATGGCTACACTGAAATCAAATTCGGGCTCAAATGACTACGGTTGCTCTCTGGGTCAAATCGGTTCGTTTCGAAGTTCATTGAACTCGATGGAATGGAACTGCTTTATAAAATCATTTTAGTCACCGATGAAAATAAAATCATTTACTCCAAGAAGAACGCGTCAGTGCTGATAAAGGCCCTGGCACTTGAATGTATTTACCGTTGTATCACTTTTAAAACCGCGTTCACGCGGTTCATGGATAATATAGATAAAAAGAAATTCGCTCAACAGTACTTCCTTGTTAAGGAACTTAGTAAGGAGAATAACTGACAAAATTCTAATAACAACAACAATAACGACATTGAGCCTGAAAGGGAACAAAGCAAAGAAAAGGACAAAAAAAAGAAAGAGAAGCGGAACAAAGAAAAGGACAAAGACAAAAACAAAGATAGGGAAAGAAGCAAAGATAAGGATAAGGAAAGTAAGGATAAAAAACATAAAAGGAAACATCATAGTAAAGACGAAAAATCAAAAACGAAAGACTCTCGATCTCGTTCTCGCTCTCGTTCTCGTTCCCGTTCCGGCAAGGATAAAAAAGACAAGGATAAAGATAAAGACAAACGTTCCTCCCCTAGCGTCGATACTAAAAACAAAAAAAACCCAAAAAAGTTCAAGGACATCCCTTTAAAAAACGGATATCAAATAGTTTCAACTTTATTACTTAGTAGACGTAATTATAAAATAGCAAATATTTTAAAAAATATCATTAATAAAGTATCTCTTCTGCTTTATTTGAAAAGTTTCGACACGATGATTCAAGCGGTCCTCACTCAAGATCATATCGTAAATATTGACTTCGCGAAAGTATCGAAACAACTGCTCTCGATATACTATGCAATAAATAAAATCGAACTCCCGTGGAAGAAAATACCGACATCTCCTGACGAGAACGAATCGTATATTGATAAAGACTATCCGTATAAGTTTTACTGGATGAACTATATTAAATCCAATCGCAAGTTTTATAAAAAATTCGAGAATTTACTTAACATTAAAAGCACGATTGATATTGAAAATAACTCGTTCACCGCGATCAACGACTCAGGGATCATCACGAATGAACTCGGGAATATACTCGAAAACTATAGTTTCATTAGCAATTTAATTTTACTGATCTCGCACCCGAATATTCAAGCAATGCCCGAGTTTTTCGATTGAGGAATCATTGTTAAAAATATCTTCGCGTATATAACCTTATGTAAAGGCGGGATAAATTTCCTATCGAAGAACTTCGAAATCACGTCCCAGTTGCTCAGTGTACTTAACCAAATCGGGGGAGATTTGTGTCAGTATAACAGTAGTAATTTTATCACATCAGAAACAAATTTTTTCAAAATCGAAATTTATAACACCGCTGGAAGCAATGAAATACTGCTCAATAAATCAAATTTCGAGCAAAACGCGTTTTCAAAAATCAACGAAGTGCTTATTAACGTCGGAGATGACAACTGCTCCAATATTTGTAGCGAGTATATCCTAAAACTCCACTTCTTGCAGTTGAAATATTTAATCGATTATTCCTTCATGTATCTAAGTTGCCTCGATGATTGGGTGTCGTCAAAGGAGGAGAACGAGGAGTTCCCCGACAAGTGCCTTGATGTGATGTGATGATATAGTCAAAATATTAAGAAGTCGAATATCTCGAAACAGGCGTTTTTAGCATTTGCGCAAAATGAATACTTTTTCGAGGAGATCCTCAATTGAATCAACTACTTCATTTCGTGTAAAGAAAACATCCTTGAATTTGAAGGGCATATTTCGTGACTGTTGGAAACACTTTACTTTATATTTACCGAACTATCAAATAAAAGCGATATTTGACTCCTGTTGTACGGTGATATCATATTTGATCATTTACAAATCCTTAATAAAACGATACAAGAACAACTAGACGCTAAGGATATTGAACCCACGAATCCGACTTTATTTTCATCATTTAATAGCCTCATCTCCCTTCTTAGTATTGTGAAAACGTTCAACGAAGAACCCGATGTGAAACCCTTGTGAAACAAGTGAAATGACGCGTGTTTGAGCAATATTCAAAAGTATAATTTGAACGAGAAAACGTTGAATACGAAAGAAGACAGTTCTTGAAAGGAGTATTTGGATAGTTTCAAGTTAAACATTCAAAAATTTGCGAATAACGATATCGATTACCTCGACCGTCTTTCCGTCCAGGGAAGCTGAATCAACGAAATATTCTCGAGTGTGAAACTGATCAACCTAAGTGTACGTATCAAATATTAATTATAATTCTTAACTATTATTTAATACTTTACTATAGATCCGAATCAATCCGATTCTGTTAATCGACTACGTGAACGGACATATCCACCTCGCATTACGATATTTAATCGTGAATACCGTCAACAGCTGAAAGTACCTGTTGAACCCTCATGAAATCAAACAATATGAGGAGATATCGACACTATCGAATAGCAAGATAATAATTGATAAATACGCCAGGATCAAAGAATACTGCACTCTCCTTTACCACTGCTACCAAATTCTCGACTCCTTATTATCCAACCTCCTCAGCTCACACGTCGACAAATTCCGTGATGAGCAAATCTTCGACAAAACCCTTTCACTCATAATATCTTTATTCAACTACTTATACAATATTTATTCAACCACCGAAAATAATCCAAACACAAACTCAAACTCAAACACAACCAACAACACCGGAATCACCGGGAACGAAAGTATCAACATCAGCGTCATCGAATACGTTCAAGGCCTATTCGAGGTTTCTTTACACAGTTATCTACAAATATGTAAATTCAACACAAGCATAAAACTAAATTTCTCGAAAATCATCGATCACATCATCGATAACCCTAGCAACACGCTAGCCATGATGTACATTCTCAATTTCATGTGTAACATAGTAACAAGTAAATACACGGTTGACTCCTTTGTAGACTACCTCAGGAAAGTGCAGAAGAAACCAGTTAACGATTGATACACTGAAATCGAATACTGAAATAAATTATCACCGATCAAGATAGGAACTTTCGCTGACGACAGCACTGTCATTACGTTTATAATAAACACAGGACTATCCTCAAACAACGATTTTTGAGTTCACCAATGTGCGAATGTAGTGCTAACGATATTTAGAAGGTATATTGGGGAATATAAATTAAATTTATATGAAGAAATAACAAATGATATATTAAAAAAGTTAAATATTTCTAATAAATTAGGGAAAACTAATTGTGCGATCTTAGAGGAGAAAGACCTTGAAGTGTATATCCCTGAGCTAGAATCCTTGGTAAGAGTGCTAAAGTTCCAAATGATTTTTATTAAATCCGATTATAAGTTTTTGTTTATTTTCTATGAAATTACGCTGAAGTTAGTGAAAATATTTAGTTTTTATAAAGATTATCTGACGCAGTCGCTGTATCAGGACCTACAGCATGGTGATATCAGTAAGAATCAACTCAAGTTCAAGGATAATGTTTATGATATTTTATTCCTTATTATCGAGGAGTTTAACTTGCTTTGCGACTGTAAACGGAACATGAGTTCGAAGTTTTATTACGAAAATAATTTAAGGTACGACCTCGTTGAGGAGTGACCAAATAAAACCCAAATTAAACATGTCGTATTGGAATGAGACAGCTTTATCCAGCTTGTCAGGAAGGAAGTCAATGTTAACTTGTGAAACGACTGCGCCGGGAAAACTGAGAGTTCAAGGAAGAATATTAATAAAATTCTTATAATGACGAACCGTGCCGTGAATGTGCTCATTAGCTGAGCGTCGAGTTATTACGGGCAAAACATTTGATTAAGCAGGGATTTCACTACGGAAAAGATGCAGAAGAGCACTATAATAAACGGCAAGAACGTGGAGATTTTAAATAAAAACGACGAAAATCTGATATCTCTCATTGATTTCATGAATTGAATTACCGAAATAAAGGCGATAAACCCGAGTACAAACGACAACGAAACAAATAAAAATATACACTACCTCGTGGAAAGTGTAGGGAAGTTGATCATTATTTTATTCTACGATTGAAACTTATATGAAGAGCCTAATAGCAGTTATTTAACCGATAAAAATAAAATGATGGCCCTTTCGGAAGGTCGTATCCTCCTCCTACTTAGATGATTATGCACGTTATCCCCGCAACCGTGAGATCCTCTTCCTAAAACCGAAAAAAATGAAAATGTGAACACAAACACAAACCCAAACCCAAACCCAAACCCAAACACAAACACAAATGACAACGATGTTAACATTGATAATTCTCAGCCTTTGGTTTCCGATCCTCCCTCGGCGTTAGACAGTGCAATGAACTCTTTTTCAACTCTAATAAATAACATCATCGAAGTTCTCTGTTTATTCACCTCCGACAAAGCCAACGATATCATGATTTTCGATTTATTCAAACTGAAAAACATCATTGACACTTACAAAACAAACATCGACATCATTTCAAGGGATATCATCTTCAGCCCTCTTTGCAACGCCAGGAACATTTTAACCAAATGCGAATACTTGAACAAATACTACGATAACTACGAAATCCAAGGATACAACGTCAACTTTCCTTTAGAAATCACCGCGAAACCAACGTCCTACCACCTACAAAACAACTCGAATTCAATTGCCAACACCGACATGCCCGGGCCTCAAAACAACAATTTCTCGAGCAACGACAGCAACTCCGACAATAAAAACCAATTCAATTTCGATAAGCTTTTGAACTGGAAGAAGCATAGGATATACTTGTGCCTTATCGATAGCATTAACATCAGGAGAAATATTTTCGATTTAGATCTCTGCACGAACACACTTTCAAAGAACTGAATCGATGAATTCGCGTTTTACAAAACACGAAAAAAGTATTTCTATTCCTCTTCGGATCAGTTCGAACAGTATTGTCATTTCGTGTTCAATGAAGGTCTTATTTTCAGGAGCTTTGCCAAGGTATCATATGCGATTACGTCGACGGTGTTTAATAAAATATACATTCAAGCTAATGACAGCGAGTACAACGAATCGATAACTCACCTGTTTTTAACTGGATTGGATAACATCTGCGTTCGGGTCGAAGATATCAAAATGGAAAGCAATGAGAATAACAGTAATGAACTGTTTAATAATATTAATAAACGGGTAAGGAAGAAGACGACGTCGAAGTTGAATCAGTTTATTTATAAATCAAGATACGACAAGCTTTTACTCAATAGCAAACCGATAACAAGTAGTCACTCGAATTCGATAAATAAAGATCGGTATTTGAGTCGTGTGAGCGGGAGGAACTTATCAACTCATGTCGATAATGTCGTCGGCGAGTTGAAGATCGTGAGCCATACATACGGGGGAGCGGGGGTAAATAATCCGTCGGTTGCTCAGGGCGGGTCAGCCCCGGTGATGAATAATAATAATAATATGAACATGAATAATGTGATGGGCGGTAA
Source organism: Balantidium ctenopharyngodoni (assembly GCA_036325645.1). Classification (NCBI taxonomy): domain Eukaryota; phylum Ciliophora; class Litostomatea; order Vestibuliferida; family Balantidiidae; genus Balantidium; species Balantidium ctenopharyngodoni. The sequence continues at coordinate 7,277 of JAWNBB010011886.1, forward strand.
TGCCGGACTTGGAAATAGTGGACAATTGGTTAACAGTGTTAATGAAGATAAACGCGATATCGGTCTGGTAAAGCAGAGTAATGTTATTAATAATGTCACCGCCGTGAATCAAGGAATGGAGATTGAGGAAACCGGGAATAAGGAAATGAGTAGGAATAGTAGTGTTAATATGAATAATATTCAACAAAAAACGGTGGAATTGCCACAGCAACCGATTATTCCTTCTCCGATACCGATACAGCAGTTCGTTCATAATCCGACGCAACAAAACATTGCCACGAATAATCAACAAACGGTGAATCAGCAACAACAAATGAATATGCAGCCTCAATATCCATTCCCGGCAATGCCGGGATATCCCGGCGGGTTAATGCATGTTCATAATCCTCAAATTATGAACCCGGGGTTACAGCAGATGCAAAGAGTAAACCCGCAAATGCTCCCCAATTTCAATGGGTATAACAATATGATGAACATGATGACCCAGATGCAACAACAAGGAAATATCCAAACGCAACCGATTCCCATGCAACTCCACCATCCGCAACCCCCCATTCCCCAAGTCCAAGATTATAATATGAACGATAAGCTAAATACCTCAAAACCTCAGTCTGATATTAACCAAACTAGTAATACCTCAACAGCGCCGAACCCTATCCCAGCAAAGAACAACGAGCCCATGACCATCCTCAATTCTATTCTCAACCAAATTAAAAGTTCGAAAGACCCGAGAGTCCGAAAGAAAAAATAAACTTCGTCACGCCCTGAGAAAGCATAAACCAAAGGTGAAGAAATAAAATAAAATACAATAATACACTTAGATAATATCATTATTAATTAATAAGATTAACATCTTTAAAAGAACATCCTTTATTTTGAAAAGTGTAATAAACCATCCTATTATATTATAGTGTAAGCACCAAATCCTTGAACATTAACTTAATCCTTAATTAAAAACCAACCAATCCCCATTATATCTATATATTCGTCGCCCTTACCTTCTTATCCAAAGATTCAACCACTTTCTCCAAGCTTTTAAACGTTTCGATCGATTTATCCAAATACGGGTTCGAAGGGAGCTCGTCATACAATATCAAACTTCCTTTTCCTTGATCTAAAATTCCGTTGATTTTCTTATCTAATATCATTTGACGGAGCTTGTTTAGTATCTCCATATACCCAAGGCCAATGCTCTGAGTAACGAAGTCGATTTCAACGACCGAATAAGGTTGAATGATCTTTATCAAGTTCTTTTCGAGAAGCTCGTTGTTTAAGTTATTCAAATGGTAAATGATGATCGGGTCTTGTAAATGAACCTTGTTCTTCTCGATGTTTTCTTGGAGAAGCTTTATCGATTTCTCCTTGACTGCGATTTCAACGCTTCTTCAAGCTTCGATTTCTTTACCATAGTATTCACGGCCTTGTTTACTAAGGATTACGTTGTTCACGTCCTCAATTTGTCCTCCGACGATTTTACAGAGGATCATATATTGGAAAGCAACTAATGCTTTGTTTTTCCTCTTTTGATTTGAGATGTTGTACACGTCGAAAGTTTCGAAAAAATATGAATACGCGAGACCGAAGTCCTTTTCATGTGCTGCGAGAATACCAGCGTGCATATCGATTTTTGCTTGGAGTTTAGGCTCTACATATACTTTTGTAATTCATGTTTTCACACTTGTTAACGCGGCTTTCGCCTTGGAAATACCTTTTGTCGCGTAATGAATTTTACTTTCGAGGAGCTGGAGTTGAATGAGGCCGAGGTTGTCTTCGTATTTTTTTAAATCTAAAATAATTTTTTGGCAGAGTTCCAACGCTTTTGAATAGTTATGATGTAAGAAATATATTTCCGCGAGGCGAGATTCTATCCGGTTCTTCATGGAAATGTTATTTGTTTCCGCACAGAACTGTATGATCTCCGTACACAATTTCTCTCAGTCTGATAAGAGTTCCTTCCGTTTCTTAAGTTTACCAAGAAGTTTATCGGTTAGTTTAATTAAAAAGGTGTTATTCGTGTTTTTGATTTCTTTGATTTCGCGGATAATCTTATAATAACTCTGTAAATCTTTGTTCTCCAAAGCACTTGAAGCTAAGTGGTTCACTGTCCATCGCATCAACTCGTAGTATTTGGTTTGTTTGTTCTGGTCGTATTCGATTGGTGGAGCTACTTCTAAGGATAGGAAAATGATATGAGAGATTATATAAAATATAATGAATATTTACTTGATTTTTCGAAGATATCTCTTGCGACTTTATCCTGCCCGATAAAGTCAGGGGACATTGCTTGGTTGTAAAGTGCGAATATTTCTTCCATTATTAAATGCTTAAAAAATAAATGAAATATTAATCTAAGTTGTCTATTGGAGAATAGTATTATTACTGATAAATGAATATTATTTATTGATAATCAAGTAAAGATGATTAGATTAGGTGGAATAAGGATTTAAGGTAATATGATATGATAGGATATGATGAAATAAAATGATATTGTTAAGAGTTGATCTCATCTGGGATGGATATTTTATTAGTTTGGTATTTGAAGGAATTGAGGTGATTTAATATGAGTGGGATTGTTGGGTGGAGTTGAATAATAAGAATTATAATTATTCAATTTGTGTTGAATGTTTAAATTATATTATATTATAAAATATAATATTATGTTAAATAATGGATAAGAGGCAAGAGAGTCCAAGAGGAAGTCAAAGAGATTGGGGATTGGGGATTGGGGATT
>JAWNBB010011919.1:0-13989 GCA_036325645.1 Balantidium ctenopharyngodoni
GGGGATTGGGGATTGGGGATTGGGCCCAATCCCCAATCCCCAATCCCCAATCCCCAATCCCCAATCCCCATCCATCCATAAACATTTAACCTATTCTTCTTCTATATAATCAACCACCAACCCACAATATCATTTAAACAAAACACAATTTATTAAATAATATATTAGTAGTTTATATAACAATAATTATAATGTTAAGATTATATTCACTAATAATAAATAAATAAGAAACTATTTATTCATTCATTCTTTTATTTATTGATTAGATTTACAATTTGGTAGTGCCATTATTCACAAGGTTATTACCAGTATTACTTATAAAAGAAAAGGTTTTAATAAACAATTAAAGTGTGAAATATCATAACATTTACGTTTTAGTTTTTGTTGATTAACTTCGTAACTAAGTCTTTCGTAATAAAAATTTCGTTTTTCATTTCAACTGGTTCGCTTTTATCTTTGCCTTGACATGCCGCGAATTGATTAAATATTTGCTCTAACGATGTTTGTTGAATTGAATATTCCGTGATATTACACTGAGTTTTCATGCTCTCAAGAAGGCCGAATAAGAAGCCAATGCTTTTTGAACCAGCGCTTTTTTTGATTTTAAATCAAAAATTATTTTCGATGAACTCCGTTCAAATAATTTCATCGAAATATTTCTGAACTTCATTGATTACTTTCATCGCGCTTGAAACATAGTGACACCAGCTTATTACCATACCAGGGTAAACGTATCCATTGATTGAGATTTCCGATAAAATATTTTTACCGATTTGTGTTTTGCCGAGTTCTTCGAAATAGGGAGCCTTACCTCAACTGTCAAGTACAGTTTTGATATTCTCTAAATCAATTTTCATTTTCTTATCCATGTTTAACTTTTGATATTCCGATTGCAACTCGGATTCGGATAAAGGTTTAACACGGAGATCAATTTCGAAACCGTATCCATATTTTTCCTTGATACTGTGACTTGAACCAAGACATACGAATTCACCGTTGACCATTATTCCTATTCTTTTGCAAAGGGTTTCCGCTTCATCCATTGAATGTGTTGTCATTATCACGCAGCTTTTCTTGCGTTTAGTTGATATTTTGTGAATAATTGCCCACATGAAGCGTCTTGCCTCAGGATCCATTCCGGTACTCGGTTCATCGAGCAGAATTATTGGTGGATTACATAGCATTGAGATTGCCACTGACAGTTTCCTTTTATTACCACCGGAGAGATTTCCGCTGATTTTATTGGTGAACTCCGAGAGGGACATTTCGGCCATCATCGCGGTGATTAATTTTTTGAGAAGATCATCGGATACACCTTTGATTTTAGCATAGAATTCGAGGTTTTCATAGACCGTCATAAATTCGAAAATTGCGTCGAATTGAGGGCAATATCCAAACAAATCACGCACCTTTTCAAAGTGTTTACTTGTATCGTGTCCGTTAATAAATATTTTTCCATTCGATGGCCCATGTTCTTGAGTAAGACATTTAAATGTCGATGTTTTCCCTGCGCCGTTCACGCCAAGTCATCCGAAACATTCACCGTAATTAATGCAGAAATTTAAATTTTTAACAGCTTTGACTTCGCCACCTCCCACAAAGCAAGTCGAAGGCTTTTCATAATTCTTCTGCAAATTCTGAACTTTTATCGAGTAATTATTATTCTCTCCCATTTCTTTCTCTGTTTGATTATTTGCTTTGTCAATCTCCTTTTGCACGATACTATCATTCGCATCACTGGTCAAAACTGCGTTGTCAACCTCCCTGAAACTATGTGAACATTGTTCCAATATTATCATTATCACTAAATAAAGTATGCTATCAATCGCTAAGTATAGAGCATCAGCACCCATATATTTTAAACGGAGAATATCTTTGTCTTTCATTAGCATTGCACCGATACCTTCATCTTTATAGAATATTAAAGGTTGATTAAGTAACTGGTTAAACCCATAACTAAAAGCAAACGAAGGGATAAACCGCAAGATACAGGACAAAGCGACTCCGGGGGTTGAATTATCCATTGTACGTAGCATAAATACAATGGTGCTTCCTAATGCACCGAATAGGAAATTAATCAAAATCGTTGAGTTTTGCGCAGAGGATTCAGTGCTGAACATGAATGATGTGAGGTACGTGAACGATATAATCGCAGGACCGTATCATAAGTACAGCACGAATAAATACGTCGGGAAGTTCCCGAATGCCCATATTAAAAACATATTTATTCCCCCTGTAACATAGTACTTAGCAAGTTCAAAAATGAAGTTTGATGACCAATACGCAACAAGGCTAATACCACTGATTTTCATTCAATGTTTGGTGTTGTTCAAACGTTCTTTGACAATGGTAGTGATGAAATTCGCCGGGATTAAAGCAAAAGCAATTGATACAAAGAATATCACCATGTTATTGGTAGTTTCTTTAGATTGATTTTTTTGCTCGTGTGTCAACGGAAAAGGGGCATGAGTTCAATTTATTTGAACATCCTTTATCCTCTGAATGATTTGACTGAGGAAATGATGCGCGAAGTATAAAGCGCTTTGTCTTCCCTGTGTATTGACCAATTGAATAAATTTATATTGATGATTACTTTCCTCATCGTTTGAACTTAGATAGTACATCGCGCCGAAACAATCATCGTATTTCTTATTGAAGACATTATTCATAAACGCGAGTCAACCGCTTGAAATATCAGGATAATTAGTAGAATCTACTATTTGATCAGTCAACACTTTATCATTCTTATTCTCTAAAAATTGTATCGGCACTGAATTCCCAGGGGAAGCACCATAGACAATTGTTTGAGTTTTCGCGAAATCTTCGATCTTGACTTCAAATGAATCGCTTGAATTTATAAATGTGACTTTTGATACGCATAAACCGATAATGATTAGTATAATTGGGCATAGTATTTCAAGAACAAAACTCTTTTTATCTCTGATAACGTGCAACATTCTTTTCTTAAGGGACGTCGCAAGGTCGCTATAGAATTTCTGCGATCGGGTTTTATTGGAAGTGTAGTCAGTTTCGAATAAAATTTTATCGTTGTCTTCATTTACTTGACTGAATTTCCTGTGTTCTTTATTTAATTTCGCATTGTCGATATTCGGCACATTTAGGAAAACGTCTTCCAGTGTGGGCATTGACGCACTATACGATTTTATTTTTCATTTTGAAACACTCGCATCAAGGCTATTGAAGAAGTCTTCTAATGAAACATTTGTGTTTTTTGCTTCGATTTGTTTACCTCTTGAGTCGTGGGATAGTCTTAGATTTGTTTGTTCTTTATTGAACATTTCCTTGGGGAGTCTGAATAATATTTCCTCACTAAGCACTTCATATTCGATGTCTTGATTGTATTGTGTGAAGAAATCGATGATTTCTTGATCGACTGAGTCCTCTTCTTTGTATATGTTGATTGAGATGTATTTACCGAAACGCTCTATCAAAAACAAAGGCGTTCCTGAGCATTTCAACTGTCCTTCATTGATTATTCCTATTCGATGCCCGAGGACACTCGCTTCCTCCATGTAATGAGTAGTTAAAATAATTATCTTTTTTTCAGTGCATCGCTTAAGAATCTCCCATAAATTCCGCCTTGAAGTTATATCCATTCCGCTTGAAGGTTCATCGAGGAAGATGACTTCACTACCTCCAATAATGGCAATTGCTATTGATAATTTCCTTCTTTGCCCTGCAGATCAGTTCTTTGCGAGGATGTTTTGAATGTCTTCGATTTGGAAATCACTTCAAGTTTTATCGATTTCATCTTCGATTTTCTGGGGTCGACGCCTTTAAAATAGCAAAACATACGCAAATGTTCCCTCATCGTTAAATCATCGAACAGTACATCATGTTGCGGGCATATTCCAAGTTTTTTCCTAAAAATATTCATTTGCTCTTCTTCAAGGATATTCATGTTGTCATATATCGCGGTTCCTTCAGTAGCTTCGTATCAACCGCTGAGTATTGATATCATTGTACTTTTCCCCGCGCCGTTGTGTCCAAGTAACGCAAAGATTTCGTTTTTGTATAAATTCAAACTCAAGTTATCAACTGCCACTTTATTATCCCCGAACACTTTACGAAGATTGCGGATTTTAATCGCGTCATCCGGTTTATTCTTATCTTTGTATCACTCCTCACTTTCGATATTCGGGTTCGTAGTGTTCACCTTTAAAATCGCGTTTTTATCTTTTGAATTGTTTGTCACGTTGATCTGTTTTTGAAGTTCTGCGTCCAGATTCACATTTTTGTTCGATGCTTTTGTTTTGGGTTTTCCACACCAGTAAGACTTAGTGCAAAGGAAGTAAAATGGTTTACTAATGCCAAAGTCATGAGATACAATGTTTTGTAGATAAAATCCAAGGAATGAATATATGACGATGTCAACGGCGAACATTATGTACATTGAACTTCAATCGAAACCGAGAAACTTTTTATCTAAGTACTCCGCTTTTAAATCATGGAAACTTTCGATAAATTTACCCATAACTAATGAACCTAAAGTAATACCGACCGGGGGAAAAATCGAAACAACCATTTTCACGGTTTTAGAAACATTCTCGTCAAACACTGCAATGCACATGAAGAACATGACCATGTAAATAAGGAGACTTAAGATAACTGCGACACGTGCTTTATCGATAAAGGATTGGAAGAAGTACACGAGTGAGAAGACATTCATTCCGAAAAGCCATAGCATTAGCCAAATATATTGGAAAGGAATATATTTGAAAACGAAGTATAAAATAATGGAATTTCCGATTGAATAGAAGAGATTCGTAACAAAGAATTGAAGGAAATACGATAAAAAGTATGTTCCTTCTCCCATTCCCATTATCTTCATCCCTTCTTTTGACTTGTTTTCTTTTTCTTTCACCATGCGGGACACATAAATGCACAGGGGAAACATATATGCTATGATAATAATAAAAGGCACAATAAAACCGAGATAAGCACCAAAAGGATCTTCCTTTAGGATATTGTACTTTTGAGGCATCATTGCAAAGTTGATACTGGCGTTTGGGTCGTCGGTTACCTGTTGTAAAATATATTCATTGATGATACGCATGATAAGGAGATACCCATTAGTTTGGTACATTTCATAAGTTTTCATGACTGGGTAAATCTGGAAATCGTCGTTGATTGGTTCGAGATTACTCGGAACGTCTTCAATACCGTTCTGTAAATAACTATCAAAATAATGCATTGAGTAATTATACTCGTCAGTGTCAGCAACGTGTTCGAAAAACATACCAAAGCAAATCAAAGGATACTCTTGGTCAAGTCCATACTTCGTGTGCTGGATATGCTTGTTCAAGTCTTCTGTTGTTTCGAAATTCCGAAACGTAATCACGGGTATAAGTTCAGGGAATTCTTCGATATCAACCTCATTGAGATAAGCCTTGATCTTATCGGTTATTTCATCCGGGAAATTCTTTCCTATCGTTGCGATTGTCGGGCGATATCTGCATATTTTTACAAGAGGAAGAATCGAAGCTCCATTCCATCCTGAAGCAATATCTGAAATTTCCGTGTCGTCTACTACAGCGACGGACCTGGTCGCAAGATATGTTGTGTCGTTGATCTCTTTTTGCTCAAAAGTGTATTCTTTAACAGAGAAAATAAATCTGACTACAAGAACGAGAAGTGTTATAACCACAGGGAAAACAAATTCTCCGATTGTTGCCGCGGTGTTCCTTTTGATTATTCAAAGGTTCTTTCGCATTAAAGCGTTGAGTTGGTTTATAAACATCGACTTTATTTTGTTTTGTTTTTTATTGTTTTTAATTAAAAAGTGTTTATATTGTAAAAAATAATCTGACGTATAATTAATTAATTAGTCATAAATGGATAATAAATTTTATTGAAAACTTGGATTTATTTGATAATTATATTCAATAAACAATAATAAATAAACAATATTCAATAAACAATAATATATATATTCATATATTCATATATTAATATTTTGATACTAAACCAAACTCAGGGCAGATGTGTCCAGTGATGAAACATAATTATTACTTGATATTATCTTATCATATTATACTCCATTTCCTTGAATATCATCTCGTTGTTTACTGTAATTGGTATTGATTATTTTTATATCTCCTACTTTCATTTTAAATATCCTTGTTAAGTTAAATAATGAACATTACTTTCACATTCAATAATAGTTTCCCAATAATATGAAATATTCATACTCCTATGCATTATTAACTGAAAGATAAAACCGATAAATAATGTGTTCACTATCAACTATTACATAAAGTCCAATTACACTTGATTCAATATTTAATAATCATTTGATTATTGATTAGCCTATGTCCATGTTAATATTATTTATTTTTTTATTTTTTCGACCCATAAATATTAATGATTGAAATTAATTCATTTATATACCCGGTTTAATATATAGTGATGGAGACTTGGAAGGCGTCAAAAACCTTCTGTAAATTAAGTTCTAAATCTACTATTGTGCTACATGTGAGTAATGAGTCTCGTAATAATGTCACATTTGAAGACTTGCCCGTCTCAAATTTGGGGTTGGTGATGGGTTCTGTTGTAGGATGGAATCAAGCACCGTTAAAGCGAAGTGAACCGTCTTAGGCTGGGTAACAGAGCAGGAAATAGCTTCCGTCCTAAATAGTGAGAGGAAAACGAGTCCGAGTGCGTTTGAGAAGATCGACTCCTTGTAGTAAGATGGTAGATCACACTCCAAACCTTTTTGTACATTATCATATTGAATCCACCATAAAACCGCCTTCGCGTTGAATGAAAATCTCGGATTTAAACAACCTTTCTCGATATCATGGTAACACTAGCGCGACTCCCTACTCAATTTCGTTTTTAATATTTCCTTTTTTACAGGCATAATTATTGAACTATCACTATAATATAAACAACCTTTTATATTAATGCATTAAAAACTATAATCTATATTATTAACATTAATCAACAGAATGGAAGTAAACGATTACGTCGATTTCATCTCAATCCAGTCGACTTACGGAATACAAAATAAAGAAGCGTTCGCAAATTATTTGGATTATATTTTCAGGGCGTTAACTCTTCGCTGCAGTAATGTCAGCGCAGGAGTTGATAAAATATCAAAGTTGATTTTCATCCAATTCACGCAACTTCCCGTGTTCATCGGCGACAAACTCTTCAAATCTTTTGACAGTGACCAAAAGGGGTATTTAACCTCAACCGATTTCTCATCCAATTTCATTAAACTGTTCACAGGAGACTTCGATGAAGTGTGTCGCGTTATCTTTGATCTCCTCGATTTCAGCAAGAACAACAGTATTAGCAAGGTAAACGCGAAGCTCTTCCTAAGTCAAATCCCGATTGACACAGTCATACCAAGCCATGGATCATTGTATCAACGACAGTTAGAATCGTTTAAAGAAATCGATTTGATAATAGCGAAAACATTCCGATCTTGAAACGAAATATCTTTTACCCAATTCAAGACAGTTACATTAAAAGAATCAAGCGATCTTTTTATTCAAATGCTTCTCTTTTTGTATCATACAAAGCTCTTCACAAATGACAAAGTGGAAATCATTAAAGACAATAAATGAATCAATCGCCCAACCTCTTCACTCCGGACTTCATCCACTGTTGAAATCAATAAATCTTTAACTCCGAAAAATATGTGTTCACTATCCCCTCAGTGAATAATATCCAAAAATGTTACTTTTTCTCCATTTACAAAGAATCTCTCAAAAACCGGGAACGACGCCGAGAAACGAAATCAAGTGAGTTCGTTCAGTTGTAGCAGCAATAAACAAAGTTCAAGCAAATCAGTAGCAAATCATAACAGTGATTTCTCGCTGAATGATAAGGAAGAACACATAGCATTAGAGCCCACGAATGATAGTTCAAGTAATTGCAGTTCATCGAATTCCTGATTAAGCATCGCCGAAGATAACAAGGGAATTTGATATCAGAATTGGCTTTATGAGCATAAAAATGGCTCAATGAATAAATATTATGTTGTTATCATGGAACGGGTTATGTTTTTCTTCACGGACAGTAGCAAAGAAAAGTTAAAGAAAGTCGTGAATTGATTTAGCTGTTTTGTTAAGGAAAAAGGGGAGAAACTACTTTACGGAAAGAAGTACCAGACGTGAACGATAAAGATCTTAGGAACGATATTTAATTATTATTGCGACAGCAAAGACACACTGCAAGAGTTTAATACAAATATAAAAACCGCAATGAATTGAACAAATTTCTTCGATTTCTTTGAATGAAAACACGATATCGGAGAAGGCAGATACGGTACAATAAAGCTAGGGAAGAATAAAGAAACAGGAGAGAACGTTGCGATAAAAATCATTAAAAAAGATGTAGTGAAAGAAACCGATTTATTGCTGATACAAAGCGAAATTGATATTTGAAAACTATGCCATCACCCGAACATAGTGCGGTTGATAAACAATTACGAAAACGCCGATTACATTTACATTGTAATGGAATACATTTCCGACGGGAGTCTTTATCAACTCATTTCAAAGAACAAACAAGCAAACGTCACTGTGCAACATAAACAATTTTTTTCCCTCGTTTCCCAAATCGCCAAAGGCATTCAATACATTAACAAACTTGGTATTATCCATCGCGATTGAAAGCCCGAGAACATTTGATTAAAGCATAATCCAAACGGCGATATCGCGCTAAAGATCATCGATTTCGGTCTCAGTAAAATCGTGGCCGAGGGGGAAAAAATCAGCGATGGGTATGGCACATGACCTTATGTTGCACCGGAAGTAATCTTAGGATTATCATATAACAAGCAAGTGGATATCTGGAGTTTGGGAGTTATTATGTATAAAATGATGACCAATTCCTTTCCATTCGACGGAGAAAACGAACACACAATCGCAAAAAGCATCGTAAGTGAGAGTTTTAATGTAAAGTCAAAAGAATTTAAAGCCTACGGCAATGATGTTCATGCGCTTTTGAAGTCATTGCTTCATAAAGACGAGAATAAAAGAATAAGCATTGATGATATTGTAAATAATAACTGACTAAAAGATTAGTGAATACATTATGAATCGACCGTTAAATCCTGTAAAGTGTGTAACTATATTTAACTGGTGTAACCATAGTAACGAAGCCTCAGATTATATTTTTATATAAATATTTGATGCAAAATATATTCCTCCGGCTTGATAGGATAGGACAGCCAAAGAGGTTTAAACGTATTATATAAAAAAGAAAGAATGTAATTTAAATTATTTGAAACATGCTTTATTTGATTAAAAGATTAATTATTTTGTTTAGGTGAGTGGGTGGGGTTATACTTTGATTTTGTTCACGAATTCTTTAGCGAGTAAATCGAACACGTCGACTTTAGTTGTTTCTTTTGTATCGAATCAATCAGGCCATAAATTCACTTCAAGAACGACGTTTCCGTATTTTTTTGAGTCTAAGATATCGACGCCAGCGGTGGTGATCTCCTTGCCGTTTCCAATGGAGTTAACTGCTTTTAGTGCAAGTTTCTCGTATGTTGATCTTTTAGGACTGTTCATTAGAGAGAGCAATGAAAAATTGGAATAACCAAATGAACTGTTTGATTTAAACGTGTTTGCTTTGTTTACGTACTCGGCGCAAGCGACTGGTTTATTATTCACACAAAGTACTCTAATGCTTCTACCGTAAGAATCGTCGATATATTGTTGGAATAAACCATATTCGTTTTTCCATAGTAATTTCGCAGCGGAATTAACCAAACTTGGTTGATTTGGATATGAGGAGACACCATCCCCACCGTAATCACTGAGTTGCTTTAGAACGGATTGTTTTGGGAATTTTTCCTTTGCTAAGTTCTTAAAGCCATTAATACTGAAGGAAATACCAGTAGACGGGGTCGGAACTTTGTGCTTAATAAAACAGAGAGATTGCAAATATTTATTCATGAGTATTTCCTCCGATCTCGTAGAATAAAGCAATGGGATGTTCATAGTTTCTAGAGATTTCGCTATTAATTTATAGGCGGAATAATGGAAAGGAGACATATACCCATATGATAAAAATCCGTTTATATCAAGCTTTTCCGCCTTGTTATACAGTTGGAGTGTTTTAGTTTTATTGCTGATATAAAATGAAATATCTGATAGTTCAAGTGGGATTACCTTCGCACCATGGTTACTCAGATATTTAATCAATACACTATCTCAAGCGCTGTAGAAGACTTTATCAGGGTTTGTTCAGTATCCAATAATGGGTTTCATTTAGTTCAAGATATTTATCGTGTATATATAAATATAAATTTAATTGTTATAACTACTCCTAAACGATTACAGCTCCTATAATTAAATCATAAATTTTTCCCTCGTTCTAAGCCGATATTACTCTGATAATATACGAAAATAATATTAAATCAATATGCTTTACCTTAATTATCCGCATTATATTTTAGTAATATTCTTCTAATCATTTACCAGTGATATCGTTCATCCTTTTCCCGAAATGTTTCTTCTTCAGTTCTAGGTCCATCGTCTTCTCACCCTGATTCAACATTTGATAATATCGATTGATTCATAACATCATTGAATTGATATCTTTGCAAATAATATTTTTAATTGCTTCCTGTGTGGTTTTGTTGCACTTCATCCCTGTTACTTTGCTTAGTATCATTAAATCTTTCTCGTTTCAGCGTTCTAATATCAATGTGGGCAGTTTATCTAATATAATTGAAAGGACTTTCAAGCAATTCCTTTGTTTGAAAATATAGTCGAGTAATACTTTTATTTTCGGTATTAGAGAGGTGTTCGCCGCCTTTTCCAGGACGGCGATTTTAAGCATTGTTAGTGAATATCGATTTTTTAGCATTTGAGCAATGTATGCGGAAGGTGTCATTTTTTCTCACTTTTGCTCGTCATCAGTTATTCATATTCCTTCCATGTTTAATGTCTTTATTTTTACATTTCTGTTTTCATTCATCTGTATCGAATTGTTTAATATGACATTATTTTGATATGTTCTTTTCGAGTCTCCTTGTGCGTTTGGTTTATGTGGAATGGTTTTATAATCCTTATCACGAAACGTCTTCTCGATGAAATATATTTTTTTTGTTAGAGTTGGTGACAAATCAGCTTGGTCTTGGTTGTAGCAGTATGTTTTATTTAGATTGTTGTATCTGTTTAATGGGGAAATAGTGTCACTGTTTATCATAGAGACATTACTATTTTCGTTGTATGATCTATTATTTCTTGTTTTGTCGTGATTATGTTGGTGGTATTTGGAGTCTCAATTATCATTGAAAACAGGTTGATTCGATTGAAGTGGATTAGGAACACAGCGGATCATAGAATAATCATCGGTGTTATTGATATTAACGCCTGAATTAGAAAGATGATTTATCGATGAGTTTAATTTGAAACGTTGGGTCTGATGAGGGATTTCATTGCGTGATACTTGGAAGGTGTTTTTGTAAATCTTTGATGGATTGGGGTTGGTATAGGACTCATTTAAGACATTTTGTAATTGATATTGCTTCGTATTGTTGTTTATTGGGGAGGGATTAATCTCGAAATGTTCTTGTTCTTTTGTGTATTTGTTTTTCCTGTGAATGTCTCAGTATTCATCGGCATCGCGTTGCATTATCACCTTCGATAAAGTTCGGTCTTTTTGTGACATATTTAACTTCGGGATCAACTGATTAATAGACTGTATTTTAATATCGTCATTGTTCATGTCTTCTCAGCTTCAGCTACTGAAGCGTGAGGCACTCGATATTGAGGATATTTGCTTCTTATCGTTAACAATCCCTAATTGAATCGATGTTTCGTGGAGAAGTTCATTGAACTTTTGTATCCGGTTTCGACTGTTTTTACTTTCTTTATTGGCTTTGAAACTTTGACTGTGCTGCTGATTATCTTGAGATTGTTCAACCTTTTTATCACTTTCTTCAACTTCGTTAACGAAATCCATATAATCACTACGATTATTCGCCACGTTTCCAGTCGCTTCCTCTTCTCCAATCTTTCATCGCTTTATTTCTCGAGTTCAAATTTGTGCGAAATCCTTCTTTTGTTCAGGCATTTCGCTCATGTCCTGATTATTATCAATCACTTTTGAATTATCCTCCTTATAACTATCCTTCTTTTTAAGGCTTGTTTGAAATTTCAGTTTTTTACCATTTGTTTCTATATTCGAAACCTTCTTCTTTTGCTTCTTTTTCGCGCCTACTTTTCAAATCGTTTTCTGCTTGTTTTGCAACTCTCCGTCACCGTTGCACACAATGTTCTCATTATTCTCTGGTTTAACATAGGTAGATCCAATGTTATGATAATCAGAAAGACTTTGATTAAGTCCACTAAGAGTAGTTTCTTTATTAAACAAGGTATTTCTTAGAATCTCTTCGGGGTTCTCGATATTCTCGTATCCATCAATCGGTTTTTCTTTTATAACTTTAATGCTTTCCCACCAGTGAATACATCAATCCATCGAAGGGAAAATATAATGCTTTATTTTTGTACCGTTCTTCTTTACTTCCAGTTGGTTACCGTTCACTGAGAATTCGTGTTCTACAATCTCATATTCGTTTTTAGGAGAGTTTTTAGTGAGGAACTTTTCTTTATTCGCGAAGATCAGTAGCCTTAAAGTCGTCAGAACAGCATATCTGTTTTTTCCGAACAAAAGTCCATTTGTTTTCACTTCATTTTTTAATTCGATTTGTTCATATGTGCTTCTATGTGATTCTCTATTCGTGTAGTGTGTGATGTTAAGCGACGATGCCAATTGCGATGTGTTGAGCATCTTATTATTTTATTATCATTATATTTCACTGAGATTATCTACTAAACTCGGCTTTTATTTATTATTATTTTCCACTTCATTTGTCGGAGTGATATATTTATATCTATATGATCAATAATAACAATAACAAAATTATTATTTAAATAATTTGTTAAATGAATAAGGAATCTTGGGGAGAGCATAAAATGATGTTAAATATCATCAACAAGATAAAAATGAAGTACTGAAAGATAAACAAAATCAGTAAGATTATATTGAAAATATTAATCCATCCATTATAATGTCAGGTAAACCGTCTTGCAAATTTCTCGAGTTTTTCAGTGTTATTGAACAGATAATATACTTTTATTCAAATTGAACTCGGCTCACCTTGGAAATCGAGGCGGAGCAAAAAGATATTTTGGATAATTGCGTTAGAATAAACAGCCAACTTTGCGAGAATTCCATAACGGAGTATTTTGATAAAATGTATTTTAATACTGAGTATATTATCAGTCCCACAGTACATTTCGAAATCATGGCAATGGAAGGAAACTTTAACACATTTAAAAATAAGAATACAAATAATATTCGGGAATATCAAAAGGAAAAAGGGATAAGTAACTCCGATATAATAACGAAGTGAGATAAATTGAAAAAACAAGCGGAAAGTCATTTGAATACTATTAAAGTTAATGGGGATTCCGAGAAAGATGATGATTTTAATAATAATAATAATAAAGACAAATATATGTCGTTCAATGAAAATGAGGTGTATGATCAGAAGGATATCAATAATTAAAGGGTTAAACTAAAATGTGGGAAAGTAATACTTAAAGAATTTATTAGTTTTGTTATTAACTAATATCTAAAGTCATTAAATTAAATTGACTTGCGTCATAAGACAGATAAGAGAGTTAGACTTAGTCTACGTGGATAATGTTTGTTAATTGCTTGATAAGGGAATTAAATAAGATTAAGTTAATGTTTCTAGAACTGTGCTATAGACAAATATATCGTAAATGGAAAGAGAAATGGTTTAACCGAGTATTGAGAGACACGAAGAATCAGGCAAGGAAATAGAAAGATATGACGATTGCGATAGATAAATTAATGGAATATGTTATTAATATTAATAATTTTTATTATAAATTTTGGATAATTAAAACATATTATTTCTTTAAAAATAAACAAATGGAAGACGATGGGGATTGGGGATTGGGGATT
>JAWNBB010012031.1:0-10982 GCA_036325645.1 Balantidium ctenopharyngodoni
GGGGATTGGGGATTGGGGATTGGGATTGGGGATTGGGAGATGGGGATTGGGATATCCCAATCCCAATCCCCAATCCCCAATCCCCAATCCCCAATCCCCAATCCCCAATCCCCATTCTTTAACATATTGGTAACACTTATTTCCCTTTATACTTTGCAAAGGATAATTAATAATAATAATAACTACTACTCTTAATAAATAATGGAGAATACTAATAATTCACAATCAGCAGAAAAGAGAAAAGTGTCGGAAAAAAAAATCAATTTATCCTTACCTGATTGAACGTACACCTTTAGATCGCGATTAAAATCTTTAAACAAGAAGAAACAAGAACAACAAACACTTTTATCTCCAGTTCTTACTGTTACTAATTCTTCGGAACATGCAATAAATGTCCCACAAACTTGAGAACAATTAAACGCCCGGAATTTCCTCACGGAAATCGCTGAAGAGGATAACAACCTGAAAATGACAGCAGAAGAAACCAAACAATATACCCATCTTTACAATTGTAAACAAATTGGAATAGATATAATCGATTTACAACGAAGCAAAGGAAAGGTCTATGGTTATCAGCAAACAGAATTCAACAAAACAAAATTCTCAGATGAAAAAGCTTTCAATGAATTCTATAACAAACTCCATAAAAGCACAAGTCTTTATCGTAAGGGAGGCACAAGCATTTCAACACCGTCTTTTAATTTTATCCGCAATGCTCAGCATTTCCGGATAATTCCAAAACCAGTCGGAATTGTAAAACGCAAAGGAGACGCTGCGACAATTGTTTTGCCTGATTATCGTCTTGGTGATGATTACGTTACTTGTTGATGTAATTCATTGAAGATTAGTGATCATATCACAGAAATCAATTGAAGTAAAAATCGGTGAACCGATTTATCACTAATACCACTTTCGAACACTTGAATGGGAAACGAAAGCTGACTGAAAAGAATTGTTAATTTAAACATATCATACAATATTATTGGTGTTCAAGGTACAGATGCTTTAGCAAACTACTTATCAAGTAGTAATTGTGGAATTGAATATTTAAATATAGAAGCCCTGAATCTCGGGGTTGAACGTGGTGCTCTGATAATAGATAGTATATGACTTCAATTAACTGGGAAGATACGGTATTTAAATTTAGGAATTAATAATCTCGACGATATACTTGCCGAGAAACTTGGCGAACTTATCAAACAAAGCGAGTATTTAAATGTTCTAATTCTTTTTCAAAATCGTTTCCGGAATCATGGAGCAGCTGTTTGAATGAGCGAAATAAAAAATCATATCCGTTTAAAAATCCTTGACATAAGTTGGAATTTAATCGGTGACACTTTAAACGAATCATTACCCTCCCACGAGGAAATCCACTCAGCAAATGAAAGTAAAAAACAAAACGACAACTCGGGAAATCAAAAATCGACAATTGAAACAACACGAACGAGTCTGAAAAAGAAGCTTCCACCCATAAAAAAAACAGTGACTTACTTTGCGAAGGAGCTTTGCGAGCTATTTCACAACAAAGAAACTGAAATGATTCATTTAGATATTTCCTATAACAGTATCAACTGTTTCGACGCGGCAGCTATCAGCGAAGCGGTGAAATTCAATCACACTATACTCGGTATTCATGTGGATGGTAACGATATGGAGATTGATGAACTAGGGTTCATCACACCTTGAGATAAAACAAAGTATAAGCCGAATCATTTCGCCAAGAGCCAAATATACTACCGCATTAGCAATAATCACCCTTTAATCAAGTGTAATATCATAAACGGGGAAAAGATCCGGGGCAAAAACAATTGCTGGATTTGCGAAGGATGGAAAGAAATAAAGTTCAACTACAAATCGCATAATAATGAAGATAATTGAATGACCACAGACGTGAAACTGCATCTGAATTTCGAGGACTATAAGCCTTATGATACTGTCCTTCGAAAAGATACATTTATCTGCCATAGAATGTGCCCTCCAGGTCAACTTTATTTTTATTTCACGATGAACGGTGTTCCTGTTGAAAACTACGGGGCAATGACTCAAGAATGAAAAGACGCGTGAGTATACAAGCAACCGATAAAAGAAGATGACTTAGAAGATGAAGTCGAAGAAAGTGAATGATCAGATAAAGAACCAAAACAGTTCATAATTACCAAAATCGCACAGACACAGGTCGCGATAAACCCGGAAGTTATCTCTAGTACCAGCTATTTAAAGATGATTAAGTATTGTGAACCAAGACCAGAGAAGAAAGTCAACTTGAAAAAACGACCACGGACACCGTGGTCATACCCAATTTCATTATGGGCTCACTTTGGATATTTATATGAAGGGGATAACGAATCTTCAATCGACGACGCGTTTGATTTTGATTTCAAACGTGGACAGTATTCAAATGATAAGGATCTCACACAAGAAATGGTGGATGAACTTCGCGTGATATTACGTGTGTATTATCCTAAAATACTGTATTGTTATAAGAATTGAAGCGCGTACTGAGGATGGAAAATATGGCAAATCGGGCAAAATCAGATAACAGAGTTTGCGAATTCATGTCCTAATTTACTCGATATAAAGTACGTAATCAATGACGTACTTGTGAAAGTTACTGAAGTGAAAAGCAATTTCCTTGACAAGGAGGCTCGGAAGAATAATCAAAATATTCCTGATAATATCATTCGTCATCAGTTTCTGATGCTCTGATATAAAATATCAAAGGATAAATACTTCAGAACTAAGCAAATGGCTTCTGTTCCAGAGGCTGTTCGCTACTCGTTTGAGAACCATTTTAAAGACTATATAAACCAATTCGATAACCATAAATGGCGACTAGAACGCTACTATAACGAAGATGTTGATAATGTTTTAAAGGCGTTCATTCCTTGACTTGACGCTGTTTTTTACAGTCAAGCCACACAAAAAATCATCGGAAGGAAAGACTCACATTGGATGTGGCTTGAGGAGTTCACCAACGTTGTCAACGCGTTAATGGACTCTGAGTTTCCTGTTAAGGAGATACCGATTATTTTTAACCTTTCCATGCGGCTTCAAAAAAATGAAATTGACTCTGATAAGCATTATAATATGACTTTTCCCGAGTTTTTAGAAGCGTTTTCTAGATTCGTAGATAAGCTATCCCCTATTCCCCCAGGTGAAAACAAAAGCGAGTGGGATATGGCAATGAGAATGGACCAACCATTATCAGTTAAATTAGAAACAATAATGCCTGGGCTTTTTTCACTAATTAAGAACCCGATTTATAAACACGTAAAGGATAAATTCCAATTCCCAGCGAGAGATGATGAAACCGGTTGATTAAAGGTGGATCCTACGAATCAGTTCTATGTGGGTAAACTGCCACCCCCGAAGCCGAAAGTGAAAAGGAAGTCAATTATTGCAGCTGCTGATGAGAAGACAAAATAAGTGATAAGCTTGATTAATGTTTTAAGTATCATTATCTTATTTTTAAGGATTATTATAATAATTGTTTAACCTTTCCCTTATATATGTTCTGAGACAAGTACGCCTTTTTATGCGTTAGACTAAGGCGATATATTAAATTAAAAAAAAATATTTCAATTCCAAAATTAAAATTATGGGTGACTGCTGTTCAATTCACGCCAATAACAGACCATGAGACGATAAATCACTTTCGGTAGAACACGGTAAGAAAATGTACTCGAATCATTTTGCACAATTACGAAACCTTGAGAATAATTCGCAACTGCACCGATCAGCGACGGAGAATATCAAAATACAAATCCCGACTTGAAATACAAACAACCAGACCAACTGTGAAAAGGTTTGAAATTATTGAAGAAAGGACTCCATGAAACGCATCAAGTCAACTAATGCTCTTCATCAGATGCTGATTAGTAATCATAACCTAAATCAGTTCATCAACAAACACAATGGGATAAACACCTTCACTAGCAACAATACTAATAATATCCAACACATGAATAACACAAATAGTGGAATAACAGATCACGAGAACACGACGATCACAAATAATATTAGTAATAATAACTTCAGTAATAATAACATAAAAATAAACGATAGGGAAATAAACAGGGAAGACATCACAAAAATCCTGAACGTGTTCAAAAACAATTTCCTGTTTGATGACCTTCCAGAAGAAGTATTCCAGCTCCTCCTTACCCAGTGAATACAGATACAAATCCCTGATAATAAATACATTTACGAATCGGGCTTTGAAGGTGATTTCTTTTATATAATAGCAAAAGGATCAGTTAATATAATATCGAAAACTCATAAAATCGTGAAAACCTATAATCAATGGGAAAGTTTCGGGCAGATGTCTTGATTTAATCGACGGGGAATAAGCCGACTTGAGAACAGTGCAAAATGCAATGGCGATGTAATTGTTTATGTTCTCAATGGCGACAGTTTCCAAGACATTCAGAACACGATGATGAAATTCCGACTCGAGCAACAATACGAGTTTTTGAACTCCATTTCAATTTTTCAAAATTTAGATAACATCAGGAAATACAACATTTCAGAGAAAATCCAAATACTTGAATATCGAAAGGATGAGAAAATCATACGAATTGATAAACAAAGCAGCAGCAGCAACAGCAACAACAAGGAGCACAATAGCAATAACAAGGATACAAATAATAACAATATAACCCCCAATAACTCATATTATGAACGTCAAAGAAGCAACTTCAGTTGCTTCCACAATCACAGTTTGTCTCAGAATACGAATGAAAGTTTTGTGTTTTTAATAAAAGTTGGGTGAGTTGAAATTAAAACGATGAACGAAAATAAAGAAAACACAAAATATCTTAGTAAAAAGGAGTACTTCGGCGTGGATAGTATTTTTATTAATGATAATATTATCGATTGTGTATATAGGAAAATAACTATCACCTCTCTCGAAAGGACAGTGCTTTACAAGCTCTCGGAAAAGGACTTGAAAGACGCTCTCGGCGATAACTACAGATCAATAATTCTATTCTCAATGTTTAAAAAAAGCTTTTTGAACCATGAATATTTCAAGAACATTTTCCAGGAGAAATACTTGATGAACCTTTTCAAAGTATTTCAAACGAAAAAATATGCAAACGGGAATGAAGTGCCGAATAAGCAGATAATGCTGATAATAGAAGGAACGATATCAAATGCAAATCATGAAGAAATCGCTTTGAGAGGTGATATACTTGGCGACGAAATACTAAAACAAGGAGCGAAAATCGTCCCCGTTTCATATTTTGTGTCAAGTGATTATTGAATTACATTGGAAGGTCTTGAGAACGATATTATCTCTATATGAAATACTTATAAAACAAATGCCCTAAGCACCGATCCAACACAGTTATCAGATATAAAAACAAGCCAAGACTCAACGGTTAAAGAGAACTCTTTGAGTCCGAAGAGTCTGAAACGGAAGAAAAAGAAGGAAAAACTTCTCAAAAACCTGAAAAGAATTAACAAACTAAAACAAATCCCTTTATTTAAATACCTATCAGAAGCGATATGATCAAAGCTGTTGACAACGATGGTGAAACAAAAGTACAAGAATAATGACGTAATAATAAAAGAAAACACCGAAGGTGATAAGTTGTACATCATAGACAAAGGGAGAGTGAAGATAACTAAAGGAGACTACTTCATTCGAGAAATCGAAAAAGGATCATGCTTTGGCGAACGAACTCTTCTTTCCAACACGGCAAAAATATTACGCACTGTATCTGTTATAGCAATCGACGATGTCTTATGCTACGTCCTTTCAAAAGAAGACTTTGACTTACTGTTAGGTAATAAGCGTGTGAAACGATACCTCAAAAACAAAGTCGCGATTCAAAACCTTCAAATCGAGTGAAAAGACTGATATTTTATCAAGAAGCTCGGTAAAGGCAAATTCGGCAATGTCCTTCTTGTACACGATGATACAAATTTCTATGCTATTAAAGAGGTATCAATATCATATTCAAGGTTAAACAATACCCCGAAATATTTGATTTCAGAAAGAAATATCATGTTATGACTAGATCATCCCTTTATTGTCAAGCTCGTGAAAACGTTAAAGTCAGAAAAAAGCGTGTTCTTTCTTTGAGAATACGTCGATGGACAAACTTGAGACGATTACCTTATCAAAAGGTGCATGTACAAACAGGTCAATGACACCAAGTTTTATATATCATCGTTGTTGATTATTATCGATTACCTCCATAGTAAGTTTGTTGTCCATCGCGATATTAAACCAAGTAACGTCATGATAGATAGCAACGGTTATATTAAACTCATTGATTTTGGTACATCGAAAATCGTGAAGGACTATACTAATACTGTTATCGGTACTCCAACGTTCCTTGCACCGGAAATATTGAAAGGCAAGGGATACTCAATGTCATGTGATTACTGGTCAATAGGTATATGTGCCTACTGAATCTACTATGGGAAAACCCCTTTTAACAGTGATAAATGAAACGACGTTTATGAAATTTATCAAAACATCCTCGAAATGGAGCTTGATTTCGGGAAAATCAACGAAAACGTTCTTGAATGAATCTCAGGTCTACTGGAGAAAAAAGTCAACAAACGTTGATGCGGGTTAAACACGATAAAACAACTCCGGATATTTATGGACGATGTCGGATCAAGTCCAAAACCTAAGAAGGGTGTGTTGTTAAACAGTCCAAAGAATTACTTTGATAAAATTTTAAATTACGATATTGAGCCTCCACATGTCCCGGCACTGATCAAAGAAGATATTATAGACACTAATAACCACGAGAAATTAGAGGATTATTTAAAGAAAAACGAAGTTTATGGGTCTAATGAAGATACCAAAATAAGAAGCAAAGAAGATGAATGAAATGAAAATGTGAATTGGGCCGAAGAATTTATGCAAATAAAGTTGGAGGATAAGTAATTTGAGGTTATATTTGGATACGGTTGAAAGGTAACTCGAGTATGTAAATATTAATTATTAATAATTTTAGTGTATTTACAATTAAATATTTCATTGAATAGTAACAGATATAATATGATATCGAATAACATGATTATATCTAAAAGAATCAATCATGTGTGGTTAAAATAGGAAAAAATAAAGAAGCAAATTATATTTGTAATATGAAAGAAGATGGTTTAGATAGGATATTATTCTCACCGCGTGATGAATTCAGAAGAATTGTTAGATCCAAATCTTAACTAATATAATAACACGTTTTCTATTTATCATGTAAACCCATAAATTGTGTTATTTCGCTCATGAAACAATACTCTTATATTCAAAAATAATATCTATTCTAAAGATTAATTCGCAACCTCAAATGCTACTCATAATATTAATACTTATATTACCAAACTAGAATGTTGAGCCTTCTTGTGAGGTGTTTTTGATTAAGTTATAACATAAGAAAACTTGTTATTAAGAAAGTAGATCTTTATTGATTAATAAGGGATATATATATATAATAATATATTATTAATGATTTTTTCCATTTTTGAAATTTGTATTCTTATTGTACGAATACCCTTGTTGTAGAACATTAGACCCTATATAATAATTATTTACTCTTTCCTGTACTTGTTGCTGTACTTGTGTCCTTCCTTGTGTACTCTTTGTGACTGTATTTTCTTTTTTTTTATTAGAAAGATTTGTATTTAGAGTTTTTATTTTAGTACTTTGTGCTTTATCTTTCGTTTGCTCACAATCGTTACAAAGTCCATTACTCGAAACATTTTTAACCATTCTGTTACATATAATGCATTGCTTTTGCATCCCATTTGCTTGTGCTTCTTTTCTCACAATGTTATTTTGGCTTTTTTTGTATCATACTGAATTCTCTGTGAGTGCATTTCCGCATTTAGTGCATTTACTTGCGTAAAATTGCTCTCCTCCACAACTGAGGCACCTCGGAGTTTTCAGTTGATTATTTTGTTTTTTGATACTAGGTGTTTTATTTATTAAATTCTTCATTGGTTTATTCTGTATTTTTTGTCAAGAAGGCATACATAGGTTTTCGTTATTGCTTGAAGTGATTTCGTTGTGAACTGACTTTTCAGTTTTAATAGGTTCTTTCAATTGAATCTTATTATTCGTATTTTCGGATTTTGCTTTCTCCAAGACTTTTAGTGATTTATTTTGTTCTAACCCTTCGTGATATTTCCATTTTACTTGTTGATGGTTCTGCCGTGGATCAGTATCCTGATGATTTAGCTTATTATTATCTCTTGAACTTAGCTCATTTGTTTTCATTGCTGTTATGTTTTGAATGTTTGCTGCTTTTGGAATTTCCCGAAATAAAACTTTATTAACATCTTTAATATTTGCTTCTCATACCATTTCCATTTCGTTTTGCTTTTGTTTAATTCTCAATTCTCCTTTTTCTTTCTCCTTTTCTCACTCAATTTCCTTTTGCTTCTTCTCTTCTCTCTGTAATTCCAACAGCAGCATTCTTTTTTTTTCTTCTTCCCGTTGTTTAGTTTTCTTCACTTCTAAGTCATCATTTTTTATTTTATTTTCTCGTTGGATAATCTCGTACATCTTTGAATTAATAATATTACATTTATTACATTTGTATTGATTTTTCTTCATAATTCCTGCACAATAATCACACTTCCATTCGTCTTCTTTTAAGGTGATTTTGTAATTATTTTCTTCGTTTCCGAACATGTCTCACACATGGGTTGTTGAATTATCAGAATATAAATTATGGTTTTTTATCGGGATAAATGGATTATGTTCCTTTGGCATTTGAGATATTGATTTAGTCGGTTCAATTGTTTTAGGGATGATGTTGGTTGATATAATGTAATCTTTTTTAGCTTTTGGTGGTTCCGAAGATTCAGGCTTGTTTGTTTTAGCTTCTTCTTTGCTCTTTCTTACTTCAATGCTATGTTTATTATTTTTTGATGATTCTTTCTTTGAAGTTTTGGCGTCGAATTGGTTAGAATTATTTTTATCGGAATCATTGTTATCGGTTTTTATTTGATTATTTGCCATTTTTTTCCAATTATCTGCATCGGTCACTTGATCTTTTGTTTTTTCATTTGACTCATTACTATTTCATATCTTATCATTCCCATTCTCTTTCTCATTCACAATTTTTTTCTTCCCTTCTTTTACCTCATATTCACTATTATTATTTTTATTATTCTCCAATTTCTCTTTATCTCTCACGGTTTTAATCTCTTGATTTCCATTTCCTTTTTTCAAGGATTCAGTTATAGCACGCTCCTCCTCCTTCTTCTTGATCTCCATATTATCATCTATATTATTGTTAACATCCATTCTTTTTCCCATTTTTTGTAATTTAACCCATTCATCAATCTCCTTTGCTTTGAACTCCATTACTTTATAATCTTGTTCATTAATCGAAAAATTATATTGCATATATTCGTTATCAATTACCCCTTTCTGATAGAGAAGAGCGACGGGATGGATGTGATTAGCAAGAAAATGCTTTACCATTCCTATCCATTCATTAAAAACGCTCAAATGATTATCATCATACAAGATAAACATATGGATTTCCCTCGAATAAAATGCACTAATATAATGTCCGCTTCCAAACCCGATTACCCCGAATCAAAAATAATCACTATTAATATTACTATTCTTATCACTGACAAACTGTTTTCTTGGGTTGAACTTGTTAGCTATTGAGCAGTAAGCGTCTCAAATATTCTTCTTTTTCGGATGAATATCATTCCATGTTAAATTGATAGTAAAATACTCTCCTATTGATGAGCATGATATGCTTTTATTTCAAATTCGTTTACATTTCTCGCATTTTCAATCGGTTTGAAAGTACATTGTTTGTAATCAATCGAAGAAATTATGCTGGAAGTCTTTGAAACTGAACTTATATGACTTGATCACACGGAGCAGTTCCTTGATATATACCTCGTATACGAAGTAATTCGAGTCGTATTTGATTTCCTTACGAAAAGGACATGTGTCACATTTATACTGTTCTTTGATATTCAGATAAAATAATTCGTGGATCTTACAAGGCGGAGAACACGGTTTTTCATTGCATGCTCAGCTAAATGAATCTTGTATCTGGGAGGAATGTAATGAATTTCATACGAATTGGAAAAGCTCGATTGGGTCTCCTGTTTCTTTAAGTTGAAATATATCTTGTTGCATTGATTTGAAGTAATTTGCAAGAGAAACACGAAAATTGTATGGGTTCAATTCTTGTGTTTGGCTTGTTTTTGCCGCAAGTGTATTATACTCAGTCATTAACATAAAAAAATTTCGTAATATTTCATGATTTCGCATTATTTTATTGCACACAACTGTGTCATTGAGAAGGATTTTCATAAAGGTTTTACAATGAAATATAGTGTGGATGATTACATTGACAAAGCAATTGTTTTCACTTTTGTTTTGTAAACGTACTGCAAAGCCGATAAAAGACTATATTATTATATAATAAAGAGATATTACAAGAGAAGGGGATTTTGAAAAGTCTTGCTCTGTTTTTGATGAAGCAGCGTTTTTAGGGTATTTTGAAGTAGGGAATTCAGTCATATTTATTTAATATAGTTTTATTATCTTCGTCAAAGTAGATTAATAAATACTATTATTTTTGTATATATGTTTATAATTAAAAATAGTAGATTTTATTGTTTATTTTCCGATTTCATTGGCATGGACGATAACTGCAATCCTTTATTATAATGCTGTTAAAAAGGATTTAGTTATTGAATGAATATTAAAAAAAGATATATTTGATTTCGTTCTCTTTTGATACAATACTTTCAAAAGAAAAAAAAAATACTAATTGAAGAAATATACTTCTTTTTGGAACTTAAAAATATATCATGCTTTGATTAGAGAAAGAAACAATTAATATTTAAAGGTTAAATGTAGTGATTGTCTTCCAAAAGAAGTTCAGTTATCATTATAAAAAAATATAAATGTTATGATATAATTGAAACTATTAGATTAATATTATTCTCTTTTCATTGGGGATTGGGGATTGGGGATT
>JAWNBB010012081.1:0-10501 GCA_036325645.1 Balantidium ctenopharyngodoni
AATCCCCAATCCCCAATCCCCATTAACCCAATCCCCAATTATTTCTATTCATGACTAAATGATAACGATCAAGTACTTAAACATAAACATTATTTTTATTGCAATTATTTAATTCCTTATCCCTTAATTAATATAAAAAAATAATCTATCAAAAATCTTCCTCGAAAAACAATCCTCTCAATTTAAATCCCCATCTTATCCGCCACGAAAAATAATAACCCTCGCCCACAATTCATCCTCTCATCCCAACTAAAACAGGCTCAATGATAAAGCGCCTTTCAAGTGAGTCTTTAATCAAATTGTAAAATAATAATATAATATTATATTCTATACTAAAACATAAAAATGGAAAGTACAAAAACAATATGAATAGTCGACGACGATCAAATGTGCCTCAAAGCAATCTCAAACTTCGCGAAAAAAAACCAACTTCTTGCCGAAACTGTGGGTTGTGGTAAAGACGCAATCGACAAAATAAAGCAATGTACTGGTAAATACTATTGAATAATGATCGACATGTTCATGCCTGATTTAAACGGGTACGAAACAGCAAAGGCGTGAAGAGACGCGGGAAATGATAAAATCGGAAAACTCGTAATCATGAGCGGTGATGAACAGAATCAAGAGGACTACGAAAAACACGGATTTTCGTACTTTTTAATGAAGCCGGTCTCGAAAAAGGCATTCGAAGAAGTTTTGAAAAAGGTGAATCAGCAATAAATCCTGGCCTTATCATTCTGATATTGTTTACCTATGACTATAAAAGGCCTTGCATCAAGGGGAATGTAGGTCATCACCTTTATTTATCTATTCCATTAAAGTATTTATTTATTAAAACGAAAATATACAAGATTTATTAATAATTATTTGGGTTAAAACACGACATTATGCCTAATGAAATGTGATCGCGGGGCTATCCGTGGATAACCCTATCCAACGTATGTCTTTGTTACATTAGGTTAAGAAGGGTTTAATGTCATAAACCTTAAATCAATTAAAATTAATTACTAATCAACTAAAACTAGTCAATTCTTTTATTTAATATAACATATTTTTACGATTGTGATCTCATAAAGGAAACTGATGAAGCAACTGCCGGTTGATACCAATAGAGTAATCATTTTTCATAGTTCATTTTGCTGCTCGATTGTATCGTCAGTCTCTTTGAAATCAATAAGTGTTCAACCGAAAAAATACCCATTGAACTCCTTTACAGTTATCAAGCATGATGAGTAGAGGCATAAGCAGACGAAGTAAAGCATGAAGAATTTGTTCAGGTATATCTTTTTACGGTGGGAAGAACTGATGTTGAATATGAACAGCAACGATAAATATTGAAAAACATTGAGTATAAACATATTACTTTGTATTAACTCCTCTTCGCTGTCGAATTTAGGCTTGAGATTATCTAAGTTGACTATGAAAATGAATAAACTTTGCGCGAGAAGCTGGATGATGACCTGGCCAATCATGCTGAAAATTCATTCCCGGTTTATCATGGAGTGTGGTGGCTCATCCCGTGAAATATTGTAATTCGCCCCGGTCATTGAGGATAGACATACCGGAATGAATACGCAAAAAATATCTAAAAACATATATTGGTTAGTCGTAATTAGATCTGGAACATCCAGAAATTTCAGTTGCATAATAAGCCTGGTTCACCCGATCAGAATGATGTATTTTATAAGTATTCAGTTGTTCTCATAACACGCTCGCCCGATCTTTATTATGCGTTGAACACAAGATAATGAGCTACCGGCCGAAGAAAAATGACTGATTATATTGCAGTTCCCAGATATTTGCCGTAATGAAATACTTAAATCCGATGCCATTCAGGAGCTGCTATCAATGGATGTCTCACCAACATTAGCGATAATCGTGAAATTATCCTGCTGGAGGAACTTTATCAGGTTTGTCTTGTCGTTTGTTTTGAGACGGTAAAAGATCTTCCCATAGTTCTGCACGAGAGATAATCAACGCAGTTTATTATTTTGTAAACCATTGATTCACTCGGATTTGTCTTTAGAATACTGATAAACCCGGAGAAGGGCAGATCCGTTTAAACATAGAATAGGCTTATCCTCGGGTTTTATTTGGTTTATATCGTCATCACTAATTTCCATTTTATTTTGTAGGTCTAAATTCCTTCTGATTGCGTCGATACCGATTAAAGCTTCCTTGTCAAGGATCGTTGTACCGAAGTGTTTTTTATATATCGCTTTAGTATTTTCAGGGTCTTTCTGTATTCAACCCCCGCGTCTTACTGTTCTTACCGATGATTCCGTTACATTACGTCATTCATTTTTCCTTCCACTCTGGCCGCGAGACCTTGCAGAAAACTCGAAACTATCATCGAGGAAATTATCTTCATTATTATATAATTCAAGCTGGTCTATTTGAAATTTTGGGGGTTTACCGTCTCCTTCCTTACTATAATCGATTCAAAAGTATTTGTGGTTATTCTCTTTTGAAATGATCTCACAGTCTTCGGCTATGCTAATAGCTGCAAACGGGTTCTCATCTGTGGCGAGGATGATTTTTATACCAACATTTTGCAAATTCGTAATTATGTTTTTGGTATCTTTTTTGGGACAGTTGATGAAGATGACGAATCCAAGGAAAATCATATCTTTTGTCAGATTATCTCAGTTGTTTGTTGAATCCTGAATGCCTTCGATTTCCTCCTTTGATAGTATTTTCGATGCACATGCTATCAAACGATATCCCACTTGGTTATGTGAACTGACTTTATCTTCATAGTTCTCTGGGATAGAGTCAAGATCACAGTAGTTCATTATTTTATCAGTTGCACCTTTGACGTACAGCCTGTATGTGCCATCTATTGTGTTTTTCACGATAACCGACTGCGTTTGTGTCTGAGGCGCAAATTGGTATCTTTGAATATATTCGATTTTGTATGGCGTCTTCACGTCGGTGATGCTTTCGTTCATAATAATCTTATACGAGTTCTTTGGGTAGATGTATATACGCTTATCCTGATCATTCACCGATGATTTCACTGTTTCGAACTCCCAGTTGAAGCGATTATAAATGATCATATCGATAAAATTGCCGGATATTTGATCGTCTTTTACCTTGTTAATATAGTTGCAGCATGCAAGACATTCCATAAAATACACTTGTTTATTAAGTATTCAATCATTGAGTTTATCTTCGTCGTTCGCCGGAAAGTTCTTCTTCGCTCACTTCCGCTGCCAATAATCATAAAACTTGTTTTTAAAATATTTTTCATCCATGACCATATCTTCAAAACTTGTTTCATCGATTTCATCATTGATCACGCTTTGGAAGCCGTATCATTTCAGGCATTCTTCCGTGAGTGTACCCGCTTTATCAACGAGAATAGTGTTGATCCTTCCCGCGGTTAGGAGCTTACCGTTCGATATGCAGTTTATTTTTCGTTTCCGCAGTTTCAAATGGAAAAAGAAACAACAGATATTGATACAGATACTTCAACTTGGCGATATGATCGTGGTAAGAATGTTTAAAACATAAATAAAGTTTTTGAATGAATACTCCGAGAAGGCCCCAAAATAAAGTCAACAAAGCAGCCACACCAAGAGAAGAATGAAGATGATTTTTTTCAAATCCTCGTAAAAATGATAATTTCTGTTTTTCTTATCATTATAGTTCTCGATCAAACTACTCCTGTAAGTATAAAACCCAGTGTTAATCACTCATACTAAAAGGTACGGCTGCTTACGATCAGAGGACTGTATCTCGTTTATTTTAGTTCCTTGGAATAAAATGCTTTTTTTATTCGCGCCGAATGAGAAATCCGCCCCATCGTGAGGGACTTCCACTTTAATTTTGGAACGGTTTTCACCGTTTCATCAAGACTCGTCCACGTTGCAAGACCCTTCCAAAATAATACCGTCACATGGCATTACCGTGGAGTCTCCAATGAAAAGAATATCCCCTGGTACAAGATATTTTGAAGAATGTTCAGTGAAATCGTTTTTATTGCTCACGGAATAACTACGGCTACTTATC
This sequence comes from Balantidium ctenopharyngodoni, assembly GCA_036325645.1. NCBI lineage: Eukaryota > Ciliophora > Litostomatea > Vestibuliferida > Balantidiidae > Balantidium > Balantidium ctenopharyngodoni. The sequence goes on from JAWNBB010012081.1 coordinate 4,015, forward strand.
AGATTCGCCTTTTTGCTGTCATGACCGAGTTTACTCTTGCTTCAATCCGTTTTCCTATTATCACCGACCTTGGATTTATTTTTTTCTTCCTTCTTTGAGTTCTCACTGTTCTCGGAGAACGGTTCGAACTGCCTAAGCACGGAAACTGTCTGACTCGGTTCGATTTTAAATATGTTTTTATAATATTTCTTTGTGAAATATGTATCGACAATCATTTTTGAAAACGTGAAAAGTATAATAACTATCGGGTATGTCGTCTGCGAATTAATGAATAAAATAACAGAAGAGAAATAGCAATAGAAGTTACCGACACTGAAAAAATGTTCGAGTAAAATGCGGGCAACACCCTTCGTGCCAATGATGATCGTGTTTTCACCGAACTTGTTGAGTTGGTATTTATACTCATCGAACGTGGGGGCACGACTTCCGAAGAACTCGTGAATATTTTTATTGCTGTATGAGCCGAGGTTTCATGCGATAGGAGAGAAACTATTTTTAGTTTCGTTGTAGATGTATTTATTGTTCTTGTATGTGAATAATTTACAAAATTCTGTCTTATTCGAGCGTTCTGTTCCTATCAATTTGCTGTCTGATCACTTCGATTTAGGAGTGGGACTTGCCGTGGGGAAAAAACGGGATTTGTCGTATCAATCGACCTTTTCTCAGTCTACTAAGGTTATCGTTCCGTTTTTTTCATCGATTTTTACGAGGTTGGCGTCTTCGGGGTCTCCTACCGTGCAAGTAAGGTATATTAAAATCAAAGGGAATATTAATCTAAGAGCGTATAGTATACCGAATGTGAGTATATAGCCCATAATGAGGAGTTTATGCTTAGTAGACGACATCGTAAATCAGGAAATATAAAAAATGTTATCGTCGACAAAGGTGGAATGTGTGTGCGTTATCGGTGATCGGCTTTCGAGTAGGATTGAGTCTTGAACGCGTTGCATAGTTTATTGTATATTTTTAATTTTTATTGTAATTTGATAGGGAGGATAGGTAATGACGCTAATATATTATATTACAAAATGGATTTTTCAGAAAGAGTTGAAGCATACAAACAACAGAATGATGAGTGGACATGCAATTGGCAATGAAGCTTAGTTAAAAGAAGAAAAAGAATAGGTTAAGGAGTGGGATAGCACGAGGACAGGTTATTATTAAGGACACAACAAAATGAAGAAAAAAGATAAGAAAGTCGAATACAATTACGATTGGGGATTAAACCGGATAATGGCGGTTGGGGAAAACGAAAAAGACAATTGAAAAGCTTAGTTGTTTAATCTATTAAAGGATTTTCAGAAGTTGAAACAATTAAGGAAAAGGAAAACAAATGTCTCGAAGTCATGGAATCAAGGGAAAACAATGGTGAGATGAAAAGGAAATTAATGAGGATTCTATGACAATCCAGAACAATTTGATAAATGTATAATTCAAATCCTTTTTTGGTGTCGAAAGTAATCGATTAATATCTCAATGAGGAAACATATCAGGGTTCGGAAAGGATTAACGGAACTCTTCAGTAACAGTGATAGTGAGATGATGGAGTCTGAACTGGAGGCCAATTCGTTAATCAATCACATTATAATTACTTTGTGAATTGTTTTGATGATGACGTCTATTAGGAGATTAAAAACTCCCAAAACAATTCTGAAATAGTTAGTTGATAAGTTAAAAAACTAAAACATCGATACCAGAGAGTATGAGGAAAGAGAAACAAACATAAGGTAACCAGAAATCATCCTAGACCAACAAACCCAAAATAGTAACTAAAGCATTCGAAAGCCAAATCTACAAATACTGTGAATGTGCCAGAGATACAACATAATTAATATCAAAGGTGACAACCTAAAACAAACTCAAAGGAAAATCTTCAAATGCTGAACGTGTAATCAACCGAATCAATTCAAGGGTACTGTCCTCAAATACAATGCTACAAATGTGTTCGGTACGGACAAGTTTCAAAGAAATGTTTGATATTTCAAATGGAGAAGATCAACAAAAACTCGAATTTATACAACAATCGCACTTCCAAACAACGGAAAACAAAATCATAAAATCTTCGGAAAATCCTGACGTATTACTCAACAGTTATATTATAAACATATAAAACAATAAATAAATCACCATATAGCACAAGTGATACTTGATCCAAAATTCAATTTGAACTTTGATATTTATTATTTATTCTTTAACTTATAATTCAACCTTATAAAAAATGAAAGTCAGCACTCTCGTCAATTACAGAGAAGAGCAAGATGAAGAAGATCAAAGCGTATTACGTCTCAGGAAGTTCCTGAAAAAAATCGAATGCAACATGATAAACACTTTGAACATCGAACCAAATATCGACAGCACGAGGAACACCTTCGGCTATTATATATTGCTTTCAGATTTCAATGGTATCAGGAAAGTCTTTCCTTCGGGCGCACCCAACCCCGAGAACAAATATTACATTCGATACTTCTTAAACATGTACAACAATCAATCTATGAGCTTTTATGGTAACAACTATCGCTCACAACAATTTGAAATTACCTTTAATGACAGCGGTTATATCAAGCTACAAGAAAAAGTAGACTTCTATGCTTATATTCTCTCCCCTGATCCTGAGAACGACCAGTGCATTGTCCAGATTGTCCTTGTGGAGTGCAATAAAGAGGGGATCATCTTATCGCAGACATGCGAAGGATGGTCTATATTCACAATCAAGTCTTCAATGAGTAGCAATGCCAACGATAACGCAGCTCAAGTTAGACCGACGAATACAACTCAAGTGTTTCTGGGGTCACCATTGGAAATCAGATACAAGCCGTTCCAAGCAAATGACGATACAATAGAAGGCATTGCTAAGTACGCCGGTGCGTCGTTGGATTTCTTTATAGGACAATACGATGAATGAATCGAAATAAAATATTTAATACCTGATTACATCATCCTTTCGAGCAATGTTGAGCTGCCCGGTTGATTACACCGCTATCTCCAGGAAAAACCGGACAACGAACTAATAAAAACGAGGAATTTCGATGACATCTATTTAAAAAACATCGAGATTGAAATCAGTCCGACTCTTGAAGAAGAGATAATCGAATTCGCAGAAAACTACCGCAAGCAGAAGTGCAACATCGACCCAAACCATTTAAAGAAAATCATCATCAAAGAAAGGCGGTTGAAGTGTGGGATACATAACACTTGGTGCTTCATTAATTCAAACGGCTTGGAAAACTGCATCACACTGTCAAAGAAGAGCAATGAAAATGTAAATAATTCCCATCTTTGTTATAAAGGTGTATTACAGGTTGATAATTTCTTCATTGATGAGAACTCCTCCATCGCGCTGATCATTGAGATGAACTATACGTTAACGATACCTATGTCTAGTGAGGAACCTGATAAGGAGGAAACGCTTTTCTGACCAATTGGGTACAGCGTTTTCATTCCAAAGTCAAATATTGAAAACGAGGATACTCTTCATCAATCGTATTTCATCACTGGTCCTGGAATGACTGTGTATGGTGAGCACTGATGGTCGAATGATTGAAAGGAGCAATTGATAACAATAAATTTTTGGATAAGCAAGAGCCCGAAGCCATGTGAAGTACCCATAGAAGAAAAAACATGATTCGAAAATAAAGATGAATCTGAGGACGCTATCATGACAAAAAAACAAAATTTGAGTATTGTTCCGGTTAATAATATGAGTATCGAAAAGCTACCGGAAGAAGTGCCTTGAAAGCATCCCGCTGTGGACCAAAATGTCGTCGTGATCAAACCTCCAAGGAATGTCGAGCTTCAAGAAGAGATTGTCGAAAACTACGAAATAACCGCGGAAAAATATAACCAATTCCTTCAATTTAAACAATTTCAAAACATGAGTAAATGATACGAGAGCCAAGAAGTATGAGACAAGCAGTTCGAAGAGACACAACCAAAGATAATTTATGGGCCTTCGACAAAGGATATTTCAAAGAAAACTCGGGCGGAGTACATATCTCAAGGCATTTTGGACCTTGATATGCAATATAACACCCCGAAGAGTTGAAATTATTTTTTCAACGAGGAATGCAAAGGCCCTGATTTCGGGAGGTTGATAACATTCCAATTTCTCGGGTTTACTCCGAGAGGGTCGATTGAAAAATGTTCTTTCGTTCCTAAGATAATTTTATTCGGTTTTTCGTTTTGGGAATACACCGATCTAAAGTCAGATAGTTGCGTTATATCGAAATCGGATCAAATGTATATTCTGGTTAAAGAAGGAGAGATAAATGATCCAGAATATGACAGCAAAAATATTATCAAGATCAGATATGATCCTTCTACGTCAACGCAAATGGATTTCCGGTCTTTCTTCAATTACTTATACAATAAAAACATGGTCGTTGATATTATCGACGCCGAGAAGAACTTCACGCTTGGGTATATTAAAATACCTTTAAGAGATCTGTGTTGACAAGGTAAAGATAGGGTGGAATGTAGTAAAAAATATGAAATATATAACAATGATTTCGAAATCGAAGGCTGGATAAATGTGAATCTTAAAAACCAGAAAATAGGAACGGAAAAGCCTTTTATTTACAACCCCGACGCGTTGACAAAAATCAATTCGTTTGACGGATATAATAAGGGGAGGAATAAGAAGAAAGTCACGTGCAAGCAGATAAACCTTCAAAACTATCCGAATGAAAACCCAGCGCAAAAGAATTGACTGTGACTTAATAACAACAGTAGTATCAATATCGCTGCTAATCAATCACAGGCGAATTTAAGAGGCGATCCCGACTTCTTAAAGAAAGTGCGCGTTCTAAAGTACTTCTCTAATACCAATGCTCAGAGCAAGTATATCCGAATGGCAGAGAAGAAAAGTGAGCTGAATCGTAAAATAATTGAGGATGAGAATTTCAACAATTCTTGAATCGTTTACCAACAAATCCGAGAGCACAATAAGCCTGATATTATAGGGAAAGTTGGTATTGATCATCATCGCAATGAGATAACCCTGGCATGAATTCAAGGTCAACCGCATTATATTAATTATACAATCAGTAACGAATCTTGAAGGGAAGAGCTATTCCACATCGTGATCACATCGCAGAATTCACCTGAAGAAGATGAAAAACCAGAGAACGAAGTTTCAATAGTCACAGTAGTGAAAAAACCGAAAGAATGGCAAAGCGCAATCGCTTTAAACGATTTCCCAAAGCCGAGAAATTACGATTTATTTACAAAAAACAACGATTTCCTTGTCGAATCTAAAGAGGCAATACCGATAGTCTTTAAATGACTCAGCTTGGAAAGTGTTGATCAAACCCGATATTACACCGTACGTATTGTTAAAAACGACGGTCATGTTCTTTACGTTCTCTGCATCACACTGATGAAAGTGTTCCCTATTGTCGACCACACTTTTATATACTATGTCCCTTTCAACCGAAAAAATACCCTGAAATTCGTAAACCCTTTCAAAAGCAACAATGAAAAATGAAGAAAGTGATGGGATTATAAAATGTGAAATAATAATATCAATCTATTGTTAGAGTCATATACCTCAGATTTTACGTTTAATTTCGACAGCGGAAATGAAGGGGAAATTCAAGAATTTTATTTATTTTTTTATCTTTCAGAAGAACAAACAGAGCTTTACATTACATGGAAGTTCGAGATTTCTTCAGTGAAACAAATTGAAATATCGACAAATTTAGGGAGGAAGGAACTCAAGTCGCTTGATGTCGACAGTTCTTTACTCAATGTTGATGGGTCGTTAATCGAGGACCAGGCCAGGGGAAGAACACTGCAATTATTTAGTAACATGAAAGACTGAATATACTTCCCAGGTGAATATTCAAAAGAGTTCACCTTAATTAATAATGATTCAATACACTCAAAATATGTGATCTACCCGAAGAACGTGGAGAATAAGGATGCTCTGGTTAACATTGTGAATACCTCTTCAAGGGAATTATTGAAGAGTTGATTGGTGACAATAACAGCAACTCCCGCTAAGATTAAGGAGAATCTTCACTTGGTATGCAAGAAAGGACATACCACGAATGTGCTTTTCTCGTATACAAATCACCTTTTGGATTCAACTGTGCTTATATTTGATAGCAGCAATGAAGATGTATTGAAGATTCCCGAGAATGAGATTCTGTTTTCAAATGATGAGAAAAAGCCAGTGCAACTAGTTATACCGAGTAACAGTGAGGTTGGTGAAACTGAAGTTTTGGTGTTTATTCATGATAAGAATGGGGATTGGTCAGAGACATTGATGTTTATAATCAATTATAATTAAATAGGAGTCAAAGACAAGTGATTAGATGAAAGGGTGTTATTATTTTTAAATGAATTTAAATCTTGTTTTTTATATAATTCAGGAGGAGAGAATATGAGGAGTTGAAGACTTTGTGTTTTTATTAAAAAATGGTAAATGGAAAGAATGCTATTACTATGTGAAATTAATTAGATAATTGGGGATTGGGGATTGGGGATT
>JAWNBB010012105.1:0-11212 GCA_036325645.1 Balantidium ctenopharyngodoni
GGGGATTGGGGATTGGGGATTGGGGAATGCCCAATCCCCAATCCCCAATCCCCAATCCCAATCAATCCCAAGACTAAAGACAAAGATAATCATAAAACAAAACAAAACAAAACAAAACAATAAATAAATATTAAAGACATAAATCATTTCTTTATAATCCAATCATCGCAACCTAAATACGTAAAACAACAACACATCAATCCACGATAATTCAACTCCTCACTCCTTTGTACCGACATATACAAATCCAAGTATTACGCCACAACACCGAGAGAACATTACACTCAACTTATCAATTCATTTCCTTCGGTTTGATATGGCGTTCAAAATAAATAAACCAAAAATAAAGCATACAGCAATAATCTTAATTAATAATTAATTAATAAAAATGATAACTCCGGAAGAGAACACTTCAAGTGTACAATACAAAATCACTCCTGACGAAATGTGGACCGCAGTTCGAGGCGAGACGTTGAACTGGGGAATCGAAGGTTACGAAGTACCGAAAAAGCAATTTGATATTCAACAAATAAGATGGGAAAAAGAACGAACTCAGATCTTGGAAAAGCATCAACGTAAATGGCCTCCAAACGACTGGCCGGTCGATAAGGAAAGTCAGAAGAAAATTCCTCCGGTTCGGTTGAATTATATTGACGACTACGTTAAATGGGCGAAATCCTTTAACGATCCTAAAAAATCGGAAGAGTGAAAAGAAAACTGAAAAGCGAAGGGCATATTCGACCCTCCGAAAGCAAAACCGGTCAAGAACGAACGCCAAGCTTTCCTTGATCATGAAGCGGAACAAAAGAAAAGACGGGAGGAATTACCGAAAATCCCTGAATACAAAGCATCGGGAATCGAAGCAGCGGAGGCAAAAAAAAAGGAGGATGAAGCGAAGGTAGTTCCATGGATGGAGAAAATGAAGAATCGTTATTCAAAAGAAAAGCCGCAAATGCCTCGCTGTGATAGGGTAACTGTCGTAGCAGACGCCGAATACGTCGGTGAGCAAATAAAGTTTTATAACACTCCTCCCGATAAAGACGGTGATGGCAAAGCCGCAAAACTATTCTTCCCCAGCGTAAGTCTCATATCTTTAACATAATAATAACCTTAACCTTATTTAACCCGTATAGAAAACCCCTACGTACAATCGAGCGCCTATCTGGTCATTCGATAACAAGAAGCAACTGAAGATCCCGACCGAACAAATGGAAAAACGAGATAGTGACTACAAAGAAAAAATAGACAACTTGAAATCTGCGAAGAATATCACAGATAAGGATTGAATTGTCGACGTTGGTAAATCTTTCCTCACAGTCAAGAACAGAGGGCGAGTCCTCCCTGCGATGAAAGCGAGATTTGAGTTCGAAAAGGTTGAGCAATATATGAAGAACAAGGAGGAATTCCCCGACTACACCCCTGGTCCGCAACAATATTTCAAAAGCTGAGAAATCGATCGAAACGCAGTCCCCGAGAAAAAGGAAGAAGAGATTGAAGTCAGGGGAAAACAAGTGAAGATTTACTACATGAACCGGAAGAGAACCGACCACAGGATAAGTAAACCAATGCGTGCTTCGGTGTTTTAAATGGTAAATACAGTCAATGGAATATTGAAATATCATAATAAAAAAATCTTAATCATGCTTTAATATTAGTCTTGTACTTGCTCTATTTTTATCATTGATTCTCCTTCTATTTCGCACGGTATCGTATACTTCAACTACTGTGTTTGAATATCATAGGTGAGTCAATCGAAGGGTTTTCGTTTTTGTAAATCGCTGTGTTCGAGTTTATCGTAGAATTTACAGTTGTCGTAATTGGTTGACCCGTCGCGGGCGATCTCGTTCATTTCTATGTCATCGTCGCATTTACCTTTGTTTTTAAGAGTCGCCGCGTTCGCCTTTTTGACAAACTCCGATAACTTGCACTTCATTTCCTTAATTTTATTCTTTGTTCACATTAATATTTTCTCGACTTCCTTCGCGCTTACTTGCACTGTGGAAGTCATTTGCATATAGCACACCTCGTTGAAAATGTTAGCACTTACCGATATGAATCCGTTCATTACCTGCTCTTCTTTCCATGTGCAGTCTCAGAGATATTTCACTCTTTCATCTACTGAATACAGCCCGAATGTCGCACTGAGCGGGACGTGGAGCATCGTTAAATTAATAAATTTATTATTCTCGCATATGACTTTATTCCCTGTTTTCCTTCAGAAGGGGATTTTATAGCTTCACCAAGCCGCCAAGGCGCTGATTCAACAAGCGTCGATGACATTCCCATCGTAGTTAATTATGTTCAAATCAATCACTATCTTCCACACGAGTTTCCCGGGGATAACGCATCAAGTGTTCGTATCCAAAGCTTTGCTATCCCGCAAACTCTTCTCGAGGAAATTTGAAATTTTCGTACGTCAATCCCCGAGCGCTTCATTTGACTGGGTGTAATCCGCATTCGATTTCATGTGATTTGAATCGACCGAAAACACGGCCATGCCCTCACTCGGGCGGTCAACCATCGGTTGCGTCAGTTTCGCGAATATTTGCGATATTATCACAGTTTTCCCTAACGACACTTTCACTTGCCCCGGGTGATAAAGTTGTTCTCATTGTCAATCCCGGAACGCATCGAATTCACGACCGTCATCTCTGATTGCATTTGGTTCATTTATCAGGCGTTTCAGAGTGTACTGTTTTTCAATATTACTCAGCGTTGAATACATTAGTGTTTAAATGATAAATAAATTGTTTAATATTTATATTCATACCTCCCTGTTGTGACGTAGTTAAAAATATAAAATTTTTGCTTTAGCGTTAGCCTATTTGGCACGGTTGATAAATGTTTGTGTTTATGAATCTTGATAATAATTAAAAAATAAACCTTAGTTAATAAGCCACTTTAATCATAATATTAATTAACCTATTTGATATATCGACATATTTGCAAGTCGTCGTACAATACATTGCTTAATTCAGACCGGAAAGCCCGAGTGCACCGACCAGGAATTGATCTTGAACCGCGAATCTAAACGTGGTAAAGCTCATTTTAGTTCATTTGTTTAATAATTCCACCACTTCGAGATCCTTGAAATACCCATTAATCAAAGGAAGAATTAATGTGGTGTATTGCTCTTCTATCTTCTCTTTCAACGCTTCCAAGTCCACTTTGAGCTCGTCTTTCAGTGCGATGATATCGGTGACATCACCTTGAAGGACGATGATTGACAACATGTTATAGTTAACTACGAAATGCACATTGAAACTAACAGTCAAATTTAACGATAAGTCCTTAACCGGGTCGTCGAACGGATCGTCCGATACAGTGGTATCAAAATCAATTCCGAAGTTGAGGAGAAGTTTCATTCCGTCCGTGGAAGTGACGACTTTCGGTTGAATGTGTTTTCCGGTTTTGACGTAGGCTTTCATCTGGACATCGAAGACGTCCGTTGGGTATTTGTTGGCGAATTCAGGGACGATCGCGGTAAGCGCTTTGGTGTTGAAGTCGAATGGGAAAAGTTTGTTGGTGATTGTTGTGAATTCCTGGTGTAAGTATCCCGTTTGCTGGGCCATGAACAAAAGGGTATTCAAGGTATAATCCGAAAGGAGAAGTTGTATTTCGTTCTCAAGGAATGACTGTTTGAGTGTCATATTCACCGCTGGGAGAATATCAGGTTGTAGCTCTGGGTTGAGGTTGGGGTAGACGCTTCCGTGCAATCCACACGTGATAAACGTAGTTGAAAGTTTTGAAATCATTTCTTCACGTTCTTGGGGCTCCGCAAGGAAATAGTTAATCACATTTTCAATGAATTCGATATTCGATTTAATTTCTTTATCGTACGGGATAAGGACTGGACGGTCGATGTTTGTGAAATTAAACCCGACACCATATCCTCAGTTGTATAAGAAGGGTTCGTTCACCCATTTATTTATCGCCGAAGATATCGTTTCACTTCAGCCTGCGATGGACTTTTCCACCTGTTTCACGATTAAATGCTCCGCGAGTTTATATCAAAAGTTCATAAAAGACGATTTAAAGTCGATATTAACGTGGCCGAACTCGACTTTGAATTCGGAGATGATCACCTTACCTTTCTCGTTGAAGTAATAGTTCCCGTTTATGCTTTTCACGCTTGCATCGACGGAGATGTTCTTTCCGGACTCTTCGATGACTCCATACTTAACGTCGAAATCCAACGTAGCCGAGGCGCCGAGGTTTTTAACATCTAAATGAACCGTTCTGAATCCGAGATTGTTGATATAGTTTGTTACTTCCACTGCCTCTGGTGCTTTGGTATCGACGATGCGTCAGTTGTCGATTTGTAAATCGTATTTAAAGATGAACGTACCGTTCAAGTCGGTGTGGTTGACAATAGTCAGGTTCTGGAAAAAGGTGTTGAAGTTGATTTGGGTTCACGCCTTGAAGATTCGGGTGTCAATCGCGATTTTGACACCGCTGTTGTTGCAGATGGTGAACGAGAGGAATGTCAAGATGAGGAGGCAATGGAGATTTAACATTTTAAAATATAATTATTATTGGTAGATATGTGTTTAATTTAATAATGACGTCAGTGGATTATTTTTAAACAAGGGATTCTGATGTGTGGGTATGTGTCGGTCTTTGTGATGATACTGTTTAATTCTTTATTTAATTAGTTTGGATTTGGAAAGATGTATCGAATATGGGAAGGAAGGTGAAGAAATTGGGGGAGGTTGTATGGGATCTTGGGAGAATGAAGGAAATGAATGAATAAATAAATTAATGTTTTATTTGGTTTGAAGGGATTTGAAGGGTTATTGTGAGGATTAAAGATTAATATTTGTGATTGAAATAATGAGAAGATGGTTGAGGATAAAGGAGATTTCGGAATATTATTTTGGAGGGGTATTTGTATAAAAAGGGTAAAGAAATGATATGTTATGAATCCTTATGGATTAATAGATTGGATGGGATATTAATTTGATATTTGAACAATTAAAACCTTTTATTAACAAAATCACAATACATGTTCCATGTAATACACAAAAACAATCCAAACAATATCTTATTTCATATTCCACGAATATCCAATAACCTTCAATAAATATATTTCCCTCAACTCCCAATTTCAATATTCCTTTCAATACCACCTTAATTATATGCACATAAAACACTTAATTAATCCTTGAGTATTAACATACACGTCTCTTTATCATATAAATATGATGCCTTAAATTATTTCTATGATATATAGTTATATTACAAAATATGCACAAATATAAAAAACTCTCCAACCTCTATTTGTTTCTATGTTAGTAAACTACCGAAACAAACATTTTATCAAGTTACACTTTAAATTACATATATACATATACATATTTATACTCTTCATAAGCACCTTACATTGCTTGCATTTTACTTCATTTAGTTAATTCTGACATAGCAAATGCAAATAGTGTCCCTAAAAAAATACCGAGAATAATGGACATTGATCATGCTGTTCCAGCTCGATCTTTGAATTCCTTTTCGACTAAAGTAGGAGCGACTGTCACTGAAAGAGCAGTGCATATACCGTTGGTTAAAGCGAGTGTTGCGACATTGATAATTAAAAAAATTGAATTTCCGATGAGATTGCCGAATCTGTCCGAGCGATCAGTGAATACGTTCAATGGGAAGGTGATTAATCACATAATTCTGAGCAAGCTTATGTAGTAAATAATACGCTTATTCCGTGGTCAATAATTAACGATATACCTCCCCAACGTATCGCAAATGTTGAAAATAATAATTACTGTATTCACAAAGAACCCGCCTTTTAAGTTACTAAAATAAATGATAATTAAAATATGGAATTACTTACAACATCCTCGGTTGAAGACTCGTTCCAGGGTACACCGTGTAGGAAACAGCGTAGTTAAGAACAATTCAAATGTTTATATCTATTCATTTATAAAATAACTGGAGATAGAATTTAAAAGAACTTTGCTGCGGCTTATTCTGTCAAGAACCCTCGAGTTTAATCCTGATAGCATTTGAATTTGTAACGTTGGTGATAACGGTCTGGGAATTGTTATCAGATTTTACTTCAGCTTTTGACTCGATTTCAACTTTTTCCTTTTCATTTTGCACACTCGTGCCCTCTCCTGGTTTTGCCTTAATTTGACCTACTTTCGTTAGTGTTTCGATGAAGTATTTATCTCTATACGCGAGGAAGACGAAGGCGAAACAGATATTTAATACTATTAACGAAACACTGAAAAATATTCAAGCAATGACGTTTGATCTTTTTCTTTGATCTGGTTCTTTAATTGTAGCGAGAATGATGTAAAGAATAACGTTGAGAAATATACCAGCAAAGGCTTGTCCTGTTGAAAACAGCACGATGTAGTTAATCCCGAAGAATGAACTAATCCCGTAAAAGCTGCACACCATTACGGAATTTGCAAAACCGTTTATTAAAATTCAAAGAACGACTAGTCCAAAAGCAAGGGATTCTCCCGGAAAAATAGTGCAGATTGGTAATCAAATCAACAAACATATCGACGTTGTTATTCCGAAAATCAACTGCGATTTATAAGAACATACTTGCTTACTTAGCACAATAACAAATTTCATTCAGATATTCAGAGCAAAATTGCAAAACGGTAGGATAACAGTCACGTTTCGTGTTGGAAACTAAGGGAATACGATAAGATAAAGGAGGTACTTACGTGAAAAATGAAAAAATCTATTACGACTCATACCGTCAACCAAACGATTAGCGACCCTACTCCAAAAAAGAAAAACGACAACTTTAATAAGAGCTATAACATTTATGGTTAGATAAAGATTTACATGAGTCTCGGTTTCTTGCGGTGGAGCAGCGACTTTTGGTACATTCGAGGATACCACCGAATTTGATTTTGATACATTTGAATTCTCTTCAATAATTTCAATTCTCAGTTCTAGTGTTTGTTGTGTAACTCCTACCTTGGCTTTTGCTTCTTTTGCTTGCTCCTGCTCGGGGTTCGAGGGAGATGGGAAGATTTTCGAATTGTCGATTGATATTGGCATTTGGCTTTAAGTGCTTATATTTATATATTATTAGATTAATTATAAATACAGTTTCTCATTTTTCTAGTACGACTCTTAAAGGGTCTTCTCTACGGTTGGAAATAACAGGATTTTCGCGGAGGAAAATAAGGGAAACGGGTAAGGAAGCGAAGTAAAGTGATTGCGCCAAATTTCGGAGGAGGGAGAAAAACGAAGGTAAAGTCGGTTTTGTTTTTGAGGCAGTTTAATTGGGATGATAGATAGGATATTAACGATGGAATTATTAATTTAATGTTCCCATTAAACCTATAAAGAAATAATGTCATTATTAACAATACTTCTAACTTGACTAGGGAAGTGACTACAAGAAATTCCCTCGACATCAAAAAATTACAACTTTATTCGAATTCTTATTCTCTTATAATAATAATTAAGATAAGACGTTTTTCTCAAGGGTAAGCTCTTGGTCTCAAATATCGAAAATGACTCGAAAAAGGACTCTTGCATAAATGTGATTCAATGATTCACTGATATTGGGAAAAGATAAAATACATTTTCGTTTTAAAGACGTAACCTAGAAAATATTTTTCCCTCTAAAATGTTTTTTAGGGAGATCTTAAACATGAAGGGAGTTCTTTGTGGTATCGGTTCGTGGTTATGGGGCGATATAAAAGGAACTATTTTCCTTTGAATTTGAATAGAGTTCCCGTTGATTATTTTACAAATAGATTATTTTTAAGTTTTCTGGAGTCGTGATGTGGTGTTGTATTTTGGATCTTTCGGTTTTTGTTTGATAAGTTGATTGAGCATTTGTAAAATTTGTTTATTTTGTCTGGTAATACATTCTTCTTAATGTGTCAGAGTTTGTCGCCATAGTAGCATCGTATATTAGGGCATATCGATTTTGTTGTTTCCCACACAAACCAAATCTAAAGTTCGTGTTTTGTTTTTATTAGGTTATACCCTTTGATACTTTGTATCTCACCATTGATTTGGCTCATTCTATTCCAATATACATCGATGTTGTTTTCGGAAAATTTGTTTTGCTTTTTATTTTAAGTTCTTAAATATCTTTTTGACTCTGATCTTTCTCATCCTTTTTCTTTTCTTTTCTTTTCGCTTTGTTCATTACAATAAAGGTAACTGTTATCTATATTCCCATTGCTTTGAACTGTTTATAATACAATTTTTATTATATCCTATGTTGTTGTTCTCGTTCTCGACAGAATAAAATATTATGATTTCTCGTTTAGTTTTGTTCGTTTGGATGAACTTCATTTTTTTATCATGACATTTGGTTGAAATCAATCTCAGTATATTGTTCTTAGTGTTCCCTCATAGAGTTGAATATGATTGTTTAATTGACATACTGTCCAACTTGACATATCCAGTTTAAACGGTAGCCTTTTACAAGTTTACGATTAATAGACGATACCTTCTTATTAGTAATATTTATTTATTCATTCATTTCCTACTATCTTTGTTCTTTACACATGATTATATTCTCCTCTCTCTCGCTTCACGAATAGCAGCGATACTAACGAAATAGAATCTCATCAACATAGATTATTAAAGATTTTAATTATGTTCAAGCAGTTAATTTCTTCTCAAGTAAATAAAATAATAAATGTGATTGCCTTTCTCGTTCTCTTTGTCACGAATACACCCTGATATCCTTAATCAGCGTATATTTAATTCACTGAAAAATAAAAATATATTAATGAACAACACTTCCTCTTCTAAACCATCGGTTGTTACATCATTTTCTGAAGGTGCAGTTCAGCGGCCAAATATCCTTTTCGTTTGTCCAAAAGATAAAACAATCCCTTATCTTACATTTGAAATCAATGATCAAGACGTTTATATCACAATGCATTGTGTACATTCATCTCACACTATAACCGACGCATATAAATCTTTCGAAATCAAAAGGAAACAACACCCGATCATAACTCCCGAAATTAATAACAAATGAGTCGATTATGAAAACGAAGACACCCTCAGTTACAGCGAACAGGAGAGAGAATACTGATGTCAATGATGTGTGAAAAGCCATCACCGTTGATTCCAGGGAGACAAAATACAAAAAGAAGAAGACCAATTTGTGCAAGTTGATTACTTTTGCAAGCAACATCCTAAGAACAAACTTAATTTTTATTGCAACACATGTTGAATAAACATTTGCTCGGAATGTAAATGAACTAATCACCAAACTCACATCACGTTCAATGTTAGTGATCTGTTGGAGAATACGAATATTTCAGAGTCAATTAAAAGTATGTTGCATTGAGAGAAAGCCTTTTACAACGATGCTTGAAAAAAATACAATGCGGCTCCAAAGCAGTTAGATACCGTGTACGAAAGGTATATTAAAATAAACGCGGAATTGTTCGGTATTGTTAAGAGTTGTTTTAGTATGTTTGAAAAGTACAAAGAGAGTTATAATATCAACTTGTACAGAAACATAGCAAATATCGCGAACAACGTTAATTTCTTCTTTTTAAAAGGATTATTAAACGGGTCTAATGAGGATCCCGCCAACTGCGACATCGCAACAACCATTGAATATTTCTCAACGAGGCTGGTCCTTAACATCTCCAATATACACTTTCCTTATTCCTCGTCCATTACAACCGCACCGATTTGACCCATTGTTCAACCGAAACAAAACAACGCTAAGATAGTCAAGCCTAAAGACCTTTTATTCGAAGAATTAACAACAATGATACTACCTGGATCCATATTCTCAGTGTGTAAACTAAACGCTTTTCAGTTTGCTGTGGGATGCGAGAACCCCGATGATATCTTGATTATTGATGTGAATACCCTGCAGGTCCTCCGCACTTTAAAGCATCACACTCAATGCGTCTGGAAATTGTATCTTCACAAAAAGAGCGGAAACCTCCTTTCGTTAAGTGCAGATTCCTTAATTTGTGTTTGGGATTATTCAACTGGAACATGAATCCAAGAACTTAAAGGAAATATCGGCGATGTCAACGGTGTTGTGGAGTGAAACAACGGTGATATTGCAACAGCCTGTTTGACTGGTTTGATTAAATATTGGGATATGACACAATACAAATGTTATCGCACGATAGAGAATGAATTCGAGTTAAATGATCTAATCCTCAAAGACAACAAATGAATCGCCGGGGGAAGTGATGGTATCAAGTATTTCAAAGAAGACGCTAACAGTAAGGACGATTATATTTATCATAAGAAATGCCAAGGTAAATATGTATATTCATTATGATGAGTGGTCGAACGATGATTGGCCGGATGAGATGATGGGAGTATCCTGATTTATGATGCTGATAAAATGGAATTGCAAGGGGAATTAAAGGAGCATTCCAGTGGTGTTTCTTGTTTAGTGTTGCTCAGTAATGGACAATTTGCGAGTGGTGCTTATGATTATTTTTTGAAGATATGGGATTGAGAGGAAAAGGAGTGTAGACAGACTCTGAATCTTGGAGGAGATATTTACAATGGATGATGCGAGTGGGATGGGAATAGTGTTATTTGCGGAATTTGGAATGAGAAAGCGATTAGAATGTTTGTTAGGAAATAAGAGAATATTAGGTTTGGCGCTAATAATTAGATATTAATTAAGATCAATATAAAAATAAAATAGTGAAAGATATAATAAATTTAGAGGTTTGGTGAGATGATTATATATGATTATATATGTTTATATGTTTCATTATATAAATGTAAAACTGAATGTTGGGTCCGAAGAGAAGGGGATAATATTAGAAAGGGTGGAAGAGTATGAAAGAGTGGAATCAAGGAAATAAATGCAATGAAGAGTAGAAAACATTGAACTCGAAAGGGAGATGTGAAAGAGAGGGAAAAATCAATTCAAGAGAATAAGAGAGATAAAAGATGAGGGAAGAGAATGAATGGAAATATAGGATGAGATAAGAATTGTCAAGTAAATAAGGGTTGAAGGAGGTAAAGAGATCGAGGCGAGCAAAAGGGAGGAATACTACATACTTTTATATGAATACCTTTATATATTGAACCAATCGAATTTTTTTAAAATATATTCTTAATATTTTTGTGGATTTTATGTTTCTGTTTATATGTTTATATAAATACTAAAACTGGATTAGAATGTCTGGTAGTTTTAAACGAATTGGGGATTCTGTGATTAAAACTTGGGGATTGGGGATTGGAGATTGGGGATTGGGGATTGGGGATT
>JAWNBB010012120.1:0-11600 GCA_036325645.1 Balantidium ctenopharyngodoni
AATCCCCAATCCCCAATCCCCAAAGTAATTTAATCATTTGTTTTTTTTATAATAAGAGGTTGAATAATATAATCATTATATTAAACAAGATAAACAAAAACATTTTAATCTTTTTTATTTATTATGAATATTAAACTCCAAATCAAAATCCTTTATCTTGATTAACATATCAATGTATTAAATAAAAAATTAAAAGCCTTTCTCATAAGATGCCTGGTTAATATCTTAGCAAAGCAAGAGCAAATAAAATGATATGCATTAAAAACAAATAGAGATTAGAACTTGTCAATTCAAATCAATAAATAAATAAATAAATATCTTAATATCATTATACACATAAACATTTTTATTATTTCATTATATAAGAACTCCTTAAAACATAATCCTTATAATAAACATTGATATTAATTATTCTTATCATTACTCTTTTAAATACGATATCAATTTCAATTTATTTAACCCCAATCTCCACCATAATCACACACACTAAATACAAATCAAACATAAAATCGAAACATTTTCACCGCAGTTATAACAATTATAACTATCCTTCCCACTTAAAATAATGAAATAAATAACGATATCAATTTCATATTTTAACTAATATCCCTAAGAAACATATCCTTGCTTAAACAATTTACATAACTAACCACTCCCAAAATATATACACACTTCTCGCTATTTCTTTAAATCCGGCGGTTAATCAAACTAATATCCGTTGATATCTTTCATGAAAATATCTTGTCATTTCTTCCTCAATTCATAGTTATTACATATTATTATTTTCACTAAATACCCTTTAATCTCCTTGATCTCCCCGGCATCACCCCATTCTTTTACATTTAACAAAATATCAAAGACGTTATTCTTAATCACTTCAGTTCAATGCTCGAAAACAATTCATTTCTCAACTTCCATTTCATCCACACTTTCTGTCTTTTCCTCTTCATCTCGAAATTCCTGGTCGAAATGAAACTCTTTCATAATATCAGTGAACAGTTTACATAGTTCAATAACGCAGGAAAACATTTTCTTTTTATACTCTTCCCTTTTATCGCCCGCATTCTCCGAGCAATAATATCACAATTTAAAATACTGTTCAATGCTGCAGTTTTGCTGGTTGAATATCCCTCAGCAATTATTATTCTTCGTATCGATGTAATTTGAGGAAATAGCTTTACGTAATTGGAAATTTCAATTGAATTTTATCGCGATTTCGTAACTTCCTTTAAGACATTTTCATAATTTATCGATATCAGACGCATTTAATTTCTTGATAAACCAGGATACAAACACGCTAACATGGTTGATCAGGCTGTTTTGGATAATCGAGTACACGATGTTTTTAGTTATTATTGGCTTATATTCTTCTTTGTTTCTAGGATTACCGATCAGGAGCACATCCAGATTAAAGAACTCATTTTGGTATGTTGCTTCGAAAATATCGGTAATATACGTGACGAGGAGTGATGGATAGTTTTCGATTTCATCGAATTTGTGTTCATCGAGTAACAAACCAAAGCAATTTACTCCGGTTGTAGCAATCGATTCCTCGAGTTCAATGCACATGCGTTTGATAAGCTTAAGTAAATCAAGGAAATTGTTTTTCAGGAATACCTTAATGTCTTTCATTCAATCGAGCATGTGCTCGATTAATTCTTGTAAAACTGAACTTGATTTACTTTGTATCAGGTCCTCCGCGAGAGGTAAGAAAACAAGGCTTACAAATTCATTGTAAAAATCGCTGTTTAATTTTAATTTCCCTGCATGAACAATGGTTTTCAACTGGTTAAAAAGTTCTTTTAAGGCGATTTTTTGAATATGATTCCTTTTGTTCATGATTAACACTGATAAACTATGCAATGCCTCCACTAAATGTGTACTAGAATTCGGGTTGATCCTTTTAATCGTCTTACATAAACAGTCGATTACCTGTTCAGGGAAGTATTCTTTGAATTGGATTCAACACTTTGCTTGCTCTGGGATGATGATATTAAGCAAAGCAGAATAAGTCGTAATAATATACTTTAAAAAATTAAAAATTTCATCGATATCCTCCTGTTTGGACTTCTCGCTGATACAATTCGCCATTTGTTTAATCACTTCTCACACTATTCTCCAAGTGTCAATCGTTAATTTATTCCCTTCCATTTTAATTAAATTTATAAAGCATTGCGTCGCGAAATCGTTAATCGTATCCTTCGTGTTGTGGATAATACTGATAAAGGGTGTAATTATATCACATTGCATAGAAATGTCGAAATCACCTTGCATATATTTTTTAGCCAGTTGCTTCAGATAGTCAATCCCTTGTTGCGCTGTTTTATTATTCTTACTTCACGAGATTTCCTGAAATCATTTCGAAGAGATTTCCCAAATTTTCTTCCATACGATACTTTTCCGGTTCATGTTCAACTCGAGGACTTCCACGAGTTTCTGTAATGAAAAAAAATTGTTATTTTTGATCTCATCGGTCGTGGTTTCACATAGGGAGGTAATAAAATCGGCAATACAAACATCGTTGAAATTATCGGATGAACTGTATATTTTATTATAGTCTTCGCTTATGAAGTTGTTGTTTAAGAGTTCAATGTTGTTCCTTTCGATCTGAATTTCCTTTTCGATGTTCGCAGAGTTTTTACGCTTTAGTTTTCATTCATTATAATAGTTTTCCTTTTCGAATTTAGGGAACTCGTTGATCATTAGTAGAAAATCAAGACGGCTTCATACCTCTAACACGCTTCTCCAGGAGAGTTTGAAATAAGGAGTTTCTGACTTCAAGCCCAGGTCGATAAGGGCTTTGATGCAATAAATATTCTTTTCGTTAAGTTCTTTATATTGTAATCAATTAGTTAGTCTACATCAGCCTTTGATAACAGCGTCCTTTTCAAAATCAAGGTTTAACACGGATAGAAGCATTATCGTTTTCACCATTCCTTTAATACAAACGCCGTACATTTCCATGTTCTCAGTTTCTTCGATTATTATACTAAACACTGCTAACATGGGTGTCCAAATAGATGACATCAGAGGGGAAATATATTCATACTCGCAGATGAGTCAATACTTCTTATCTTTACCATTTTTTAATTTTTCTCTGCATTCACTGATGAGCCGTTTCGACTCGTTTTTTATTTTTTCCTCCTTTTTTATTGAATCTTGTTTATCCTTCTCCACGTCTCATTCGGGTAAGGATATAGGGTTGGTTAGTATTTGGTTGTAAATATCCTTAATATAAGCCTTATCTAAATTGTTCGTTGCGCTTTGTGTGGAAAGAAGGTTCACAAATCCATCAAATCCCATTTTATTCTTTACCTTCGGATTATGCAGCTCAGTCTGAAGAATGATAATCGTAAACGACAAGTAATACGCTGTGTCTGGATTATCGAAAAGCGTTTTATTATCTTTGGTATATTTATTACTAAACATTTCTCAAATCCGATCGATTTTCTGCCCTTCTCCAGGAAGGTGAAAAGTGGACAAATACATTCTCAAGGACTGCACGATATGTAAGTTCACAAAGTTAAATCAATCCGTGAAATATTTTCACACTTTCAACATAACTTCATTGTTCTCACCAAGAACTTCACCGACGCTTTGCTTACTTAATACGCTATTGTTCGTATAAATGAAATGCGCGATGTTCTTCGCTTCTACATCCTTATCGGTTTTATGAATAAATCCATAGTTCTTTCAATATAATCACCCTGTTTTATACTTGATATTAAATTTCTCAATGCCTTTCTCGAGCAAGTTCTTGTATTTTAAGTTCTCGTCGATTTTTTTATCGACAAACAAGATTTGCTCTTCTACGCTGTTTGACTCGTCCGTATCAGTATATGTGGTGCTGATGTTATTTCATTGATCAATGGTGTAATTGTAAAGTGAGTTCAATCAAAGTAGAAGGATATTCAGCGCTTTTCTTTGCAGGATATTGTTTTCTTGAATCGGTGTTAGAGAGTGGTCACCGTATAAATATTTACCTTGCCCGATCTTACCAAGGGCGGTGATGATGCGGTTAACTCAAAAGCGTTCGTTTAAATCGCAATCGTAATTCGCATAAAGTTCGACATAGTATCACGGCGTCTCAGCCTGAATTTCGAACTTTTCTAAGATACATAATTTATGATCAAATGAACTGTTCGGACTGTCGAGGATTTTTAAGAACACTGTCTCATTGAAAATGCCTATCGATTGCTTCAGGTTCTCGCGGAAATGTAACCACAATTTAAAGAATAAGTTAATACTTAGTTTAAACATTTGAATATCCTCGCTTAAGCACGTCGATAAAAGATTCTCGATTCATTGGTCCTTTATTATTTGACTGTAATCAGCGAGAGATGATAGGTAAATACCATGACAAGATAGTATTTCAAGAAGCAACTCAAGTGTTAAGTGTTTCGATTTCAGGTTAAATGAATCTGTTTTTGATAAAGACGAGTTAAGCATTTTCGTAAGGGACGTAAATATACTTTTGCAGTCGTTATAATATCATCAAGCGATATCGTCTTCGTTGACGAGTTCACCGTTCAAATATTTCATGATTTTAATATCCATTAACTGCAGTTTCTCTTTGCATTGGATAGAACAGATGGGCTTTCTCGAAGTACGTTCGTAAAAATTCGCTGTGTTCCTGCAAATGAAGCACCAACCGAAATAGCCGCAGAGGTACCCGCGTTCGTTTTTGATGGTTAGTGTTTGTAAATTGTCATAAATATTAGTTGTTTCAATATCGTCTCAAGAAGGTGGTACAGTTGCAAGAGGTGGAAGTTTATTGAATTCATCGGGATTGCTTAACTTATGTAAATAGATTTCTACTGTATCAACCATAAAATTACCTTGTTTCTCAAGCATTTTATCAATCGGACTACGATACCCGTAGTTATTAGTAGCGTTGCTAAGCGATAAAGAATCAATTCAACTGTTATTCGAAGCGCGGCGTTTCTCCTGTTCTCTCTCAAATTGAACAAGCTTGGACGTTGTTTTCATCATTTCAAAGTGTTTTGTAATTATATCCATAAGTGTTTTCTTTGCGATATCAGTGCATTGCTGTGTTTTATTCGAAGAATAAACCAAAAATGAAAACGAAATTATTTGTCCAATGCTTTGATCATGAATACCATTAATACTAGTATTATATATAAGTTTCAGTAGATTTATCGTGTTAATCCATACAATTTCATCCGAGCTATCGATGAATTTTGTAAGAATCGAGATAAGATTATTCATTATTCGAGGTCTTATTTTTATATAATTATTCCCTATTTGACTCGCCGTGCTGGCCTTTGGGGATGTGGCTAAAGCTTCGTCACCGATAAATAATCCTTCTTTGATTAGGATTTGAAAATTCTCAAGGAATACTTCGATCAGCTTTTGTCCGTCTCCTCCCTCGAAACACATTTTGAAAATTTTGAAATATTTATCTGCGTTTCATTCTTTCCCTTTGTCTTCGTTTATCGTGTTTTTATAATTACTTAAAAATGTGCTTAATGAGGCAAAGTTCGGGTTTTTAGTTGTGATTACCTTTTTACACTTTTCAAATCAAGTACTTAAACAATGGGCGTAAAGGTTGAATTTATCCTTATCGTAGCTATTATTTCTTTCCATTTAAATATTTAAAATTAACATTTAGTAATTATTGTAATGATTTTATTTTGAAGGTAAAAGCTAAGGATGTGAGAGGGATATAGTGAGAAATGTGGATCGTTAATTAAGGTAAACGGAAGAGTTTTATTGGATTTGTTATTGTTAATATTATATGGAGTATATATAAAAGGGTTATAATGTGCATAAATAGGTATGAATATTAAGAATAAATAAAGTGAAAGTTATTTGAAGTCAGGTGATAGTTGGGTTTGATGAGGTGCCCTGGTGGATGGGTGGTTTAATGATAGAGTAAGTACAGGAGGGATACAAAGGCAAAGAAGTAATTTATAAATGGAACATTAAAAGTGAAAGTGATGAGGATAAGAGTGAAGATGTAAAATGATGATATTAATACCTTTGTTTTATGGTACACTAAAAAAGGATTTTGTTAAATAAAGATGGAATAACTAGTTAAACTCTTACTTCCATCCTTGAGGAATAAAGAAAAAAATAAGGAAAAGAGATTAGATTTGTATTTATGATATCAAGTTAGGTAATTACACCGCACTGGAAAACATCTTAAATATATTGCATGATTTATATGGAGTAAAGGTACAATTAACCATGTTGAGATAGTAATTACTTCAGAATAATTCACCGTAAAATATATACACTTTATTTCTTAATATTGTTTGATTAGGAATTTCAATTTTAAAATACGCCAAATTATATCAGTTACGAATATATTCACAAATAGATAAAGATAATAGATCATCTGCTTTATCATTGATGTATCACTAATTAATTATAAGTATGATGTTATAGTATTCGATGGTTATAAATATTTATCCATTAAATACACAATTATGGAAGCTCTAATTTCTTTTAAATCCGATTGGTCTTGGTATATCTTCTTGTCTAATCTCCTCGGTATCACACCACAATCGTTAAACATTTTCTTTAGGCATCGGTGTCCAGAATTCAAATTTAACCGTTCCGTTTTATTCTCTTCATCAACCTGGTATTTCATTGTGTGACTTTCCTTGCAGTAAACATCCCCACTTCTCGCGATTTTTTTATTATTAAAAATATATTAATTACCTTCAAAATCGCAACTTTCATTTATTCTCATACACCACCTCTTTTCAGCTCATTCCCCGCAAACAATCGTAACTGTAACCTCCTCAATAACATCTATTTTCCATCTTTATCTATTTCATGTTCATAACCTCCATCTTCTCCTCCTTTGTCATCCATCGACTCAAAAACATTATTCTTATCAAACGAATATTTAACGCTGTGATTATTTCAATTCTCAAACCATTTCGAATTTACCGGAGTTTGTTTTTTCAGCTCTTGTCAGTCCAAGTTAAACACCATGCGATTACCCAAATCACTCGTAGAATCTGCCTTCGATAACATTACCACCTTACTATTACCTTTTTTATCATGTGTTTTCATATATAATTGCTTGTTTCAATTACCAATCAAAGTCTCAATCTCTTTAAAGTTCCAAAGGAAATCCTTTGTGAAATTATTAAAAATATCCTCATCGTATCAATTATATCCGAACCTTTCCTCACCGATTATTTTATACTTATTACTTTGTCCCCAACCTCCCGTACCTGATAAAAGCTCGTAATATTTTCTCGAATATGCATTAATATCCTTCAGCAGTTCAAGCATTTTGTTATTTTCCTCAAATATCAATATCATCTTTTTCTCGCTATTCTGGGCGTAAGATTGATTTAACACTTGTTTAAATCTATTAACATAATCATCATTATCAGGTATTTCCTTATTTGCATTTCATATGCATTTAGAATTATTGGCATTTCAACCATTTTTTTTCAATAGGATTACCTGAAGTTTATCTTGGAGACGCTGGTATTCGACTTCCTTCTTCTTGATTTCATTCTTATACAATTGTATTAAATTCAGTAACTTTTTGTTTTCGTTTTTATATTGACTTAGTTCGTTGTTTGTTTGCTTATGATTGGACACATTCTTTTCTTTTTCGTACTGGGTTTTATTTAATATTGAAGCGATTTCTTTATCCTTTGCGGTATTGTCCTTTTTGAGCTTTAATAGCTTCTTTTCGTAATCTTCGTGGCTTTTATTTATATTGTTTATTTTATCGATTCAACCTTCTTTCACTGTGTTTTCTTCTTGATGCTTTGAGAGGAGTGTTGAGATAATGTCGAATAAAGTGTTTAAAAAGGGATAATGTGTTGGATTGAAATCTTTGGTTCAGTCGACGCTAGAAAGGGCGATTTGTGGTTCGGTTATGTTCAGTGCGATGATTGATGAGGTAATTTTGTTGTATTTTTTACGGATATCGAAGTCAGTTATATCTATGTTTATAGACGAGGGTTGATGATCTTGGATTAAAGGTGATTCGTTAGTTATATTTTTATTAAAAACTGTCGAATCAATCGCATCTTGCTGTGTGATATTAGGGATATTAATTGATGAATCAGTATAAGGTTTCATATACATTTCAAGGGAATCTTCCTCTTTTTTGAAGGAGAAAGTTGGATGGATGTTGTTGTTCATAATTTTTTAATATTTAATTAAATTAATTGTGCTTAAAGACTATGCTTATTTATCTTATTAAATCGAGTCCATAATTTCGAAATTCTTTGTTTTTGAGTATTCCTTCTTGCCATTGTAGATTGAAATCTATATTTATTAACTTTCATGTAAAAATTTAATGTTAATGTCTCGAGTTTGACTTTCATCTTTCAATACTTTCAATAACAATGACGATTATTTACTTTTTACCAAGAAGGTCATTTGTTATGTCATTGATAGATGAATGATGAGTTCTTGTTTTAAATGAGTTTTTTATATTGTAAACTAACATGGAGAAAGGGATTAAATAATTTATGAATTGTTATTGTTAGTTATTTCTTAATTATAATTATAATTATAATTAGATTTAAACTTTATTCTTATAATTTCTTTGAATTTTTGCATGATCTACTCGGATGTAATGAAGTGTTGACTTTATTTGTTATCCACAAGCTTCACCTACTGATTCATTTTGCAAAATATGCTTTGAGATCAATTGTTTTTTTAAGAGAATAAGAATAGACAAAATAAAACAAAAAATAATAATTATCATCGTTCTCATTAATATTAACATATTTATTTCTATTACAAACCTTCATAACTTTATTAGATAAAAATATGAACCCTACCAACTTTCAACGACAAGAATTCCAAACAGAGTCTCCTTGTCTTCTTACCAAGTTAATCCAAACAAACAGATGAAAAAGTTCCAACGCTGATGAATACGATACATTTATTTCCGAATTCGTAAATTCTAAGAATCATATTTTCGATTTTATCGATGACTTAGATGATAAAGCATTTTTAGTTGAAGACAACCTTCCAATTAATAATAACGAAAATACAAATTATGCAAAAATAGCTGTTATCAATGAATATTCTGAGTCCTACTCATCATTTCATTCTGAATATGATAGCGATGAAATGAACAAGGACTAAGAAATAATCACTGTTAAATTGTAATTATGGTTTTATTTGTGAAATAAATAGTTAATAGCGGAGAGGTTGAGCCTTTTTTCTACCTCTTCTGATGACACTAACACTTTCGTTAGGGATTTAAATGAAGAAATATTTTGTCGATAGGTTGATTGAGTTAATAGTATATATATATACCGAAGTTGAATGTAAAAAACAAACAATGATATATATGGTTGTTGATCTGTCTATTCTTAATTAATTAGATTATTTTAGTTTATGAAATTTTAATTATAAGGATTAAAATTCACTATTAGGGTTAATTTGAGGTGGAGTTTGTTTGTTAGTTTAGGAAAGGAAAGGAAAGAAAAGAAAATGGACGGAGAAGAGGAAGGGGAAAGAAAGAAGGGTGTTTTATTAGAAATAATGGTTTTGTTTATGTGAGATAATAATAATAATAAAATGATATTTATTCTTTGTCATTAATTATTTCTCTAATATCCCTTCTGGAAAGGTTTCGCATCCGTTTGAAAGTTGATACAATTAGATTTGTTGTTATATAATGTAATTAGTATATTATTTAGAATTATAAATGTACCTTTTTTTAATAATATATTCGACTTTCTTTTTATCGTTTTTTAATATTAATTCTATACAATATCGTATCATGTTTCGATTCCCAAGTATATTTCTCTCTGCTTTTTTATTTGTGTGTATTTGTTCGCATCTTTTGTCTAACGTAGAAATGTAGACAACGGTTCTTTTGATTTTACTGGTTTAATGTATTGAGGATTTTTTTCTATTTTTTCCATAAGATGTTTTAGGAGTTTATTGCTACAATCATTGGAAAGTTGCTTAGTTAAAACAACGTTATTCCATCATACTCAATATCGCGTTTTGTTTTTGGGTTTGTTTTATGGAACTTGTTTCTCCACGTCATCATCTTCTTATCCTGGCTTCATTAATTTGTCGCTTGATTGGATCTCTCAAGCACTTGATATTTTGGTAAGTAGTTCTACATTTCTTAATTCAAGTTTTTTTAACCGAGTACGGATCTATTTCGTGTTCTTGAACAACTATAAA
This sequence comes from Balantidium ctenopharyngodoni, assembly GCA_036325645.1. Classification (NCBI taxonomy): domain Eukaryota; phylum Ciliophora; class Litostomatea; order Vestibuliferida; family Balantidiidae; genus Balantidium; species Balantidium ctenopharyngodoni. Next base: position 10,159 of record JAWNBB010012120.1, read on the forward strand.
TTTTATTCACTCTCAGTATACTTTATACCATTAGCTTAAAATTATAATTTATAACAAATTATTTTTTACTTTCATAATATTACTTTTATTAAATGTGTTAACACTATCATTCATATTTGCATTATATTCTCATCATTCAACTCTCATATTATTAACAGGCGAAATCAAACTTTCGTAGTCATTCAATTATCATATCCAATTCCAAACCATCAAATCCTTTCATTCCATCAAACTAAATAACTAAACCAAATAAATAATAATTTCAGTATTTAATATAGATTAAACTAACCATCATAGTTAACTAATCCACACTTAACCTATCGTCTTCGGTATATCACTTACAACAGAGCAAGAAAAAATGGAATTTTGATATGCAAATTCCAAGAAATAATTTAATATCAAGTATGTCGGAATAAATATCGCAAGGTATTCTACCCATCTAAATTTAAGCGCCATATAATCAGGCATCCTAAACTTAACTTCCTCATAAGAAGGTATCTCAACAAGTCATGATATTTCTAAACCATCAGCTCTCATGAATGGTTTTAACTCGAGGTTATTCTTGAAATCGTATTTTGTTGTGAAGTTCCGGTTATCGGTAAACTCTTTGATTCAAGCATCTCAGTCATTTCCATTAGGATTACTTGCGAAATAATCAAAATTAAAATCCTCGTCTATTAACGGTCGAACAATAAATGGTATTTTTTGTTGAAGGCGTAGTTCACCTTTTGCACCGATATACCTTGTTTTTTCAGGTCAACTTAACCTTAACTGTCACATTGTTTGGAATTGGATTTTTGTAACATCGTTTAAAATGTAATCAAAAAATAAAAACACTTCTGCTTTTATGAAGTCACCATTAGGAAACAAAGCATTGAAAGTAATCGAATCTAATATATCGTCGTTGTTTATATCTTCCTTGTTAATAGTTATTAATGTATCCACAGAATCATCAAAAAGGATAAAATTCGATGCGGTTATGCTAGTATCATCATTATGAGTAACACGAACTATATAGTAGTCGTTATAACGTATTATCGGGTGCACATATTCGAAGGATATAACATTCCAAAAATCTAGAAATATTAAATAAAATAGTTACTCGTAGCTGCGAATTGGACAAAAAAGGGTAAGAGCACCGCAAAGATTATGGAGACAATCGAAAGACAAGTTGGGACAGAGAGCCATGATGAGTAATAATACTTATGATAATCTTCGCTAAAAACACTAACCATTATTTGTATTAAATTAAATGATTATTATTAATCCGAAGGAATAAGAGAAATGATTAAGGAAAGGTAATAATATTAGTATTAGTATTATTATTATTGTGTTTACATATTTAATATTATCTATTGACATAATCAATCCTTTTGAATATGAGTTATTTAAAAGTTCAAATTAATCGAATAGTACTTATTGGGGATTGGGGATTGGGGATT